>JANIJH010024726.1:0-11473 GCA_024520975.1 Erythroxylum areolatum | reverse complement strand
TTGATTGATAGAGTGCTTAGCACACCACCCTCGCGGGGCGCGGACTCGGATATCACCGTTGATGTTGGGTTCGGGTCTTGCGGGAGTGGGTTGTTACAGAAGGTGATGTGGGAGGAGCTTCTTAGTTATACGAGCTTTCCAATTTGTCGATGCGGAGGATGCATTTGCAATCTCCCAAAAGAATTTCTTGAACAACAGGAGAAGGAAAAAGTTTATGAATTCTTGATGGGGCTAGACACGACCCTATATGACAAGTTGCGTACAAATATTCTAAGTACGAACCCGTTGCCCAGATTGAGTATATTTCCTTGTGACCCAAGAGGAGAGACACAAGCAAGTTGCAAGGGAAAGAGAGGAGAGGGTGGAGGCTGTTGGGTTCACTATTTAAGCACCTTCATCACCACAATTGACGCCATTGGTTGCCCAAGTAGCAGCTGAAGGGGAGAAGTCATCGTTGGTGTGTTCTCTCACTGCAAGAAGAATGGGCATCTGATGAAAGATTGTTTCCAGATCAATGGATACCTAGATTGGTGGTTTTTTGGTGGATGAGGACGTGGTGGATGAGGCATCGCAGGTAGAGGACGTGTGGCAGGAGTAGCGCAAGTCATGGTAAATGTTGAGCAAGCAAGTGGAAGTTTGGGTGCCACTGATGCTTTGGTAGCTTCTGATGATTGAATTAGCTTTCCTAATCTCTCCACTGATGACTAAGTTGCCTTGATGAAAATGATAAACTCACATAAGATGTCTAATTCCAGCAACGAAAAATTATCTGGTAAGTAATTGAAATCTTAGTGGTTGTTGGATATAAGTGCTTCACATTACATTACATGAAATCGACATTTTTTGACAAATATTCATGAACTCGTTCCATCACCAGTGACTCTTCCCAATGGAGATACGACTAATGCAGCCCTATAAGGCACCGTCGGCCTTGGCGGTGGTTTGATTTTAAAACATGCTTTATAAGTGCCTCAATTGAATTGTGATCTTGTTTCGCTGGCACTAATGCTACTTGATACTAAGTATGTTATAACATTAACTGACAAATTGTGTGTCATATAGGGCCGCACTTTGAGGAACCTAATTGATGGAAGTGAGCAGGGGGATGGGGTATACTATTTTCAAGGTGTGACGTAGGCTCGTGTGCATCGTGTAATGGCTTCGGACTCTTTTGAACTATGACATAGGCATATGGGACATTCTTCTCTTCAAGTATCGAAGTTCGTTCCTTGTGTTAGTGGTAGTGATCACGATATCGAGAATAAGACTTGTGATATTTGTTAACGTGCATAACAAACTCGTGATAGTTTTCCTTTGAGCAATAGTAGAGCAATTGAGCTTTTTGGTTTGATTCATTTAAGGTCTATATTGGACCACTTCTTTTTGTGGTACTCGTTACTTTCTCACTATTGTTGATGATTTTTTAGAGTTGTTTGGGTTTATTTAACGGCTGACAAGACAGAAATAGTGGGTATTATGCAAATTTTTTGTGTAATGGTCAAAACTTAATTTCAAATATGTGTTAAGGTGCTTCGTAATGACAATCGTACTGAATTTAGCCCTCTTAAATCATATTTTGCACAACATGGCATAATATTCCAAACTTCTTGCGTGGGAACTCCATAAAATGGAAGAATTGAACAAAGCCACTGACATATTTTGAATGTTGCTAGAGCACTTAGATTTCGGGCTTTTTTACATATACAGTTTTGGGAAGCATGTATTCTCACTACAAGACATTTAATTAACCGCACATCAACCTTGCTTAATAATGGAAAACCCCCTATGAAGTGTTGTTTAGGAAACCTCCTTCTTATGAACCTATTTGGACTTTTGGGTGTTTACGTTATGCTCATAACAAGAATCGGACAAAGATGAATTAGCGTCAAAGAGTAGACGTTGTGTTTTTATTGGTTACCCACATACTCAAAAGGGTTGGAGGCTATATGACATTAATACAAGTGATTTTTTATTTCTCGAGATGTTCACTTTGCATAGGATAAATTCCTATTTTGGCCTACTGATGTGTAACAACTCGAACCTCAGCCTAGCAACGCCTACACTTAACCTAATTTGATGGTGTTGTGTACATGGAAAGTCCTCTAGTTGATCTAGATCTTCATGATGCTAGTAGGACCCGTGATTACAGGGGGAGTAATGATATTAAGGCTGAACATTCAAGCAACAGAGGGAGTGAGTCTCCTAAGGTCATTGCTGAGTCTACAGAAGAACAGAGGAAGGAGCAGGTGTCTTCTCCGTGAGATGGTAATGAACATACGTCCCTTGATGCTTCGCAACCTCCACTTGATGTGTCATCTAATCCTTCGCTTGGATGGGGACACCACACCAAGCAACCATCCACACGCCTGTGCAACTATATCACTAATACGGTGCATTACGTACACACCTCCCAATATCCCTGGACCGCCATCATAATCCTCAAGTACGTCCTATTTTATAGCACACTATATTAGTTGTGATAAGTTTTCTCTTTGACATCGACATTTTCTTGCAGCCATTTTTGCAGATATTGAACCTTTGAGATTTGTTGATGCCATGAAAGATTCAAGATTGTGTGATACTATGCGAACAGAAATTGATGCTCTTGAGAGTCAAGGTATATGGACCACTAAGACTCTTCCATCGTGCAAGATTCCACTTCCTTCCAAGTGGGTTTATAAGATTAAATATAATTCAGATGGGTCGATTGAATGCTTTACAGCATGATTGGTTGTTTGTGGGAATGAGAGGGAATTGATTATCATAAGACTTTTTCTCCTGTGGCCAAAATGGTTACGTTACGAACTTTTCTTTCAGTTGTTGCAACTTGTAATTGGGAAATTTATCAAATGGATGTCCATAATGCATTCTTACATGGTGATCTTGACGAAGAGGTGTATATGCGTTTGCCTCTGGGTTTTTCGGCTACTTATCCTAGAAAGGTATGACGTCTTCGCAAATCTCTGTATGGTCTTCACCAAGCACCACGCAATTGGTTTGCCAAACTAAAAAGTATTTTACAACCTTATGGTTTTGTGCAGTCTTATATGTTCACATATTGCAATGTTGATGTCCAAATATGTGTTCTTGTCTATGTTGATAACTTGCTTATTAGGGACAATGATGTTGACATGATGTCTTGTTTCAAATCTTATCTCAAATTTTGCTTTCATATGAAGGATCTGGGTATCTTGAAATATTTTATAGGTATTGAGGTTGCCCGAAGTCCCGAAGATCTCTTTTTGTGCCAACACAAATATACTATAGATGTTGTTACTAAGGCTGGTTTACTTTGGGTAAAACCTGCCGGATTTCCTATAGAGCCAAACCACAAGCTTGCGTTGCCCACCGGTGACTTACTTGCTGAACCAAATCACCATAGGCGACTAGTTGGACGACTAATTTATCTGACTATTACACGACCCGAATTGAGTTGCTATATGCATGTTCTTGGGTAATTTATGCAGAATCCCTACGTTAAACATTGGGATGCCGCTTTGCGAGTTGTGCATTATTTGAAGGGTTATTCATTATTTGAAGGGTTATTCGGGGTAAGGGATTTTGCCACATGCGGATAGTGATTTTCAGCTTTATGTTTATTGTGATTCTAACTGGGCCAGTTGCCCTATCAACAAGCATTCTTTGATAGGCTACTTTGTGTTGTTGGATTTCTCACCAATATCATGGAAGCCTAAGAAGTAGTAACCAGTTTCTCGTTCGTCTGCCGAGGCTGAATATCACTCCATGGCAACTACTACCCGTGAGTTGATGTGGCTGAAAGCTCTTTTGCGCTCCTTTAGGATCGACTACAACCAACCTATGTAGCTATTCTATGACAAGAAAGTTACACTCTACTTTGCTTCCATTCTAGTTTTCCATGAACGCACCAAGCACATTCAAGTGGATTACCACTATGTTCGTGATCATATACAAGCTGGTCATCTTGTCACTCAACATGTGCGCTCTTCCAACCAGCTTGCAAAATTCTTATGAAGGCTCTTGGGAAACATCAGTTTGAATACTTATTTCGTAAGTTAGGCATTTGTGACCTTTATGGTCCAACTCGAGGGGAAGTATTGGGTCATGTATGTAATTAGTTTAATTAGTTTCTTAGGCTTAATCTATTATATGTACATATGTTAGTCTTTTAAGCTAGGTTACATGAGTACCTTGTAAACATTTGTATATATTACTACTTATTAAGGACAAGAATGTCAATGAGTCGAGTCGAGTCTAGCCCAGGGTGGCCCGTGGCCTGACAGGCCGGGATAAGTTAGCCCGTGGCCCGACCCACCATGAGTTGATTGACTGGTGGCCCCATCATATATATTTTTAAAGAAAAACGTCAAAAACGACGTTGTTTTTGAAGTAACAATCGGGCCACAGGTTGGGCTGGGCTAGCTTGTGCTCGACCCGACCTCAACTCGTGGCCTAATCAGGCCGACCATGTTCGGGTCACGGTTTGCCCATGAGCCGATCAACTCGAGCCAAAATCGAACCTAACCAAGCAAGTCGGGCTAACAATAACTATTTGCCAAAAAGAGGAAATGTGCTTTTGGTGTAGACAAAGTGGAGTATTTAGGGCACATTATATCAGGGAATGGAGTAGCTACTGATCCCTCAAAGATTCAGGCAATGTTGGATTGGCCAACACCCACTAGTGTCAAAGCCCTAAGGGGTTTCCTTGGTCTCACCGACTACTATAGGAAGTTCCTCAGGAATTATGGATGGATTAGTAAGCCCCTAACAACCCTACTGAAGAAGGACCAATTTCATTGGCGACAGGAAGCAGAGAAAGCCTTCCAACAATTGAAGGAGGCTATGACATCAGCTCCAGTGCTAGCCCTTCCAAATTTCCAAGAACCATTCATCTTAGAAACGAATGCCAGTAACTGTGGAATTGGAGCAGTCCTCATGCAAGGGAAGAGACCTATTGCTTACTTCAGCAAGGCTCTTTGTCCTAGGAATCAAAACCTATCAGTTTATGAGAAAGAATTATTGGCCATCACTTCAGTTGTAGACAAATGGAGACATTATCTAGAGGCCACATCCTTCACTATTAAAACAGATCATTACAGCCTAAAGTATCTTCTGCAACAAAGGATTCAAACTCAGATGCAGAAGAAGAGTTTAACTAAACTCATGGGACTTGATTACACCATTCAATACAGAAAAGGGCAGGATAATAAAGCAGCAGATGCACTGTCACGTAAGTTTGAACCAAAAGAAGCAGAAATTCATGCATTAACTACTACTCAACTAGACTGGGTAAAACAATTCGTGGAAAGTTATGAAGGGGATGCTGAAGCTCAACAGGCTGTATTAGTGGCCCTACAAGACACCACAGAGACTGTTCCCAACTTCAAAAGAGGAGTTCTAAGGTACAAAGGAAGATTGTATGTGGGAGCTACAGGTAACCTTAGGGAAATAATACTAAAAGAGGTTCACTCATCCTCCACAGGTGGACACTCAAGATTCAAGGCCACTTATCACAGGCTCAAACAACTATTCTACTGGCCAGGCATGAAGAATAAGCTGAAGGTTTGCATTCAAGCATGTGAAACTTGTTAGAAGTGTAAGCACGAAAATGTTCCCTACCCTAGGTTACTGCAACCTATGCCAGTACTAGAAGGAGCTTGGAGGCAGATATCTATGGATTTTATAGAAGGCCTATCGAATTCTGAAGGGAAGAATGTAATTATGGTGGTGGTAGACACATATACAAAGTATGCATATTTCCTAGCCCTATCTCACCCTTTCACAGCTTCAGATGTGGCGAAATTGTACATGCAAGGGGTGTATAAACTACATGGAACCCCTGAGTCCATTATTTTAGATAGGGATAAGGTATTTTCTAGCCTATTTTGGAAGGAATTGTTTAAAAACATAGGTACACAACTCAAAATGAGTTCATCATATCACCCACAAACAGACGGGCAGACAGAAAGAGTAAATTAGTGTCTGGAAACTTACCTGAGATGTATGACACACCAGCACCCCGAGAAGTGGCACAGATGGCTTCACTTAGCCGAATGGTGGTACAACAGCAACTTTCATAACGCCATTCAGACCTCGCCATTCCAAGCTCTGTATGGATATTCGCCGCCACCACAAACTGCGGCCTTGGAGTTGCCCTCGCCTGTGGAAAGTGTCAATCATTACCTAGATGAGCGTCAACGCATGCTTTCCTCACTTAAGCTGCAACTCCTCAGGGCCAAGGATAGGATGAAGGCTCAGGCGGATAAAGGGAGGACCGAACGAACCTTTGAAGAAGGAGATCTAGTCTATTTAAAATTGAAAACTTACCGTCAGAACTCTGTGAATAAACGAAAAAATCAGATGTTAAGCGCTAAATACTACGGACCTTACCGGATAAAGAAGAAGGTTGGGGCAGTCGCGTATATGATGGATCTACCAGCAGGGAGTCGGATCCATCCAGTGATTCACATGTCGCTGCTGAAGAAGGCACTGGGGTTGGGGACAACACCGTCTGGCGAACCAATTAAGGACGGAGCAGCACCAACAGTAGACCGACCCGAAGCCGTGATAGAGAAGCGATTCGTCACCCGCGGTAACCCAGATGGCTTGAAGTGGCTCGTGCGGTGGAAGGATCGTGAAGCGGAGGAGGCCACGTGGGAGGATCCTCGATATATCCGAAGCCAATTCCCAGATTTTAACCCTTGAGGTCAAGGGTTCTTTTAAGAGGCATGGAGTGTTATGACCCAACTGGTTTGGACCTGGATGACCTACTACAAGGCTAAAGGCCCACTAAATAATATCAGACAATGAGTTGTGCTAGCATGAATTGTTTTTCATTTTATTATTTTCTAGTATTTGGTTACAACAGAATATACGTTGCTACAGTTGTCTAGGAGGAAATAACAAGAAAATCAATACAAAATTTCCTATCTTCTATTCACTCTCTCTCTTCTACTCTTCTGCTCCCCCTCTCTTCACGAT
Source organism: Erythroxylum areolatum (assembly GCA_024520975.1). NCBI lineage: Eukaryota > Viridiplantae > Streptophyta > Magnoliopsida > Malpighiales > Erythroxylaceae > Erythroxylum > Erythroxylum areolatum. Next base: position 4,513 of record JANIJH010024726.1, on the reverse strand, counting down.
TATTCTCTTTTTCCTGCCACATTTTGTGCATCCGAATCAGTTGGTATACTACACCTTATGATTATTATAATCAGATTTCTAAATATTTAATCAATCAGAATCACACGCAGATCGAATAAACAATGATATATGTACAAATAAGAATACTAACCTTCATCCATTGCACAGTGGAAGCGTAAACAACAAAACTTGATGGATTTGTGTTCTTCCAAGTCAAGATTCAGAAATCAAATGAATTCTCCTTATGAAACAGAGATAACTAACAAAAAAAATTTCAGAAAAAATGTCAAGAGAGAGTCTGACTTGGGGATCACAACCCTATTTATAGTCATCTTTTGACTTACAGGCCATTGTGAGCCCATTAACCACAATGACTCGTAATGGGCTTCTACACATCAGGCTCATACTAATAATTAATTAATATTTCTATAGGCCCAATTAATTTACTCAAGTCATATTACATTTTATTAGGCCTATAACCGAGATAGAAATCTACGTATATATATTTATACACGTGACCCATAAAATTCTATCAATCTCCCACTTGGGCTACGTGTGTTTCTAAATAATGTACATAGAAGAAAACTGAATGCGCGCAAACTTGCTATCTCATTCCGGAAATATACCAAACCAATCTAGTCCATCAATTGTATTAGTGTAGGATCAAAGCGGTTTTTGTCATTTAATTTTGTTACTAAACCGAACAATTGTCACAATACTAGCAGAATCAATGACATAGATTAAGTATGGATGCGTAGCATGAAAATTACATGTGATATGTTCATAATCATGTCTATTACCAACTTATCCAAAATTTGTGACTCAAAGAGCCTCAAAACACTTTCTAACCTTATGCAATACTGCAATAGAAAGCAAATTCTATATGTTCAGAATTTTTAGATTAACATGAAATTCCGTAGATTTCATAAACCAAAGTCTGTACAGAAAGATAACTTTAGATCTTAGAAACTAAAACCTTAAAACATAAAATTTAGATGTCAAAGAACATACATAGAAGTAAAAGATTAACTCTCACTAAAGTGATATGTCTGACAGACCTACTACACCCATATTGGCCACATGTACATGAAACACTGAAGGTGGCAACCCTTTGGTGAATGGGTTTGCAATATTAGTGTTTGTACCAATATGTTCTATAGCCACTTGAAGATTCTGAACCATTTCTTTCACAGCCAAATACTTGATGTCGATATGCTTTGATTTCGATGAACTCCGGCTGTTATTTGAATATAGTACAACAGCTTGATTATCACAATAAATCTTTAGTGGTCTTTTTATATCATCAACCATTTGCAACCTAGTGATAAAGTTTCGCAACCATATTCCATGACACAATGCTTCATAGTAGGCTATATATTATGCCTCCATAGTAGAAGAAGCTACAAGTTTATGTTTTTCACTTTTCCATGAAACAGCTCCTCCACCCATCATGAAAACATAACCTGAGGTGGATCTTCTGCTATCTGAGCATCCAACGTGATCAGAGTTGGTATATCCAAAGATTTCTAATCGTTTTGACCTTTTGTATGTGAGCATATAGTCCTTTGTTCTCTGTAAATACCTCATAACCTGTTTTGCTGCTTTCTAGTGATCCATTCCCGGGTTACTTAAATATCTACCCAACATTCCCGTTATGAATGCTATATCCTGACGCGTACATACTTGTGCATACATGAGACTCCCTACAACTGAAGCATAAGGGATTTTATCCATCTCAGCTTTCTGTGTGTCCAATTTAGGACATTGGAACAAACTAAACTTATCACCCTTTGAAGTAGGAGTGTCTCCTGGTACACAATTCTGCATGCCATATCGATTTAGCACTTTATCAATATAGGAATTTTGAGATAGACCAAGTATACCTTCTTTACGATCCCAATGGATATGTATAACCAAGACAAAAGATGCATCACCAAGATCTTTCATTTCAAAATTCTTTGACAGAAATTTCTTGGTTTAATGCAATAAACCTATATCGCTGTTTGCCAGTAGAATATCATCTACATATAGCACCAGGATAATAAATTTACTCCTACTGAACTTGATATATATGCACTGATCAATGATGTTTTCCTTAAAATCAAACGAGGTTATCATGTGATCAAATTTTCGGTACCATTGGTGGGATGCCTACTTTAAACCATAAATGGACTTCTTAAGTTTACAAACAAGGTGCTTTGAATCATTGGATTCAAAGTTCTCTGGTTACACTATATATATTGTTTCATCAATGGCTCCATTGAGAAACATTGTCTTTACATCCATTTGATGTGGCTCGAGATCACAATGAGCTACAAGTGCCATAATGATTCTAAAAGAGTCATTTGTTGAAACTGGAGAAAATGTCTCTTTATAATCAATGCCTTCCTTCTGAGTGAAGCCTTTAGCGACTAAGCGTGCCTTATATCTTTCAATGTTACCACGCGAGTCCCGTTTGGTTTTAAATATCCATTTGCAACTAATCGGTTTCGCTCCTTTAGGCAACTCGACAAGATCCCAAACACCATTGTCTGCCATTGAATTCATCTCCTCCTTCATGGCTTCAATACGCTTATTAGAGTGTGAACATGTACAGATGTCGGATCATCCTCCACCCCAACATCAAATTCATGTTCGTTGAGATATACAATGTAGTCATCTGATATTGCACTTCTCCGTTCTCTAGTAAATCGCCTGATAGGCACTTCTAATTGAGGTTGTTGATTTTCATTGCCTTGAACAGACAATGTTTCCTGATCAACGGTAGGAGGTATGACAGGTAAAATTGTTTTTTCAACATTATCCTGATTTACAATTTGAATAGTGTCAGGTATCGTTAAACCATCACTTTCAATTGTTATTGTAGTAGGAATTTTATCACACTCCTATGCAAACACAATATCTTTATTTTGATTACTCCCATTGTAATCGACATCCTCAATAAATTTGGCATTCCCTGTTTCGAAAAACGATCTGGTTGAGGGATTATAGAACTTGAAACCCTTAGATTTTCTGAGTAACCTATAAAGTAGCAACTAATAGTTCTTGAGTCCAATGTCTTTTCATTTGGCCTATAAGGCCTAGCCTCAGCTGGACAACCCCAGACATGCAAGTGCCTAATACTACCCTTCTTACCTGTCCATATCTCATATGGGGTTTTAGTTACTGCTTTGCTAGGAACTCGGTTTAGGATGTAAACTGCAGTTTTAAATGCTTCGCCCCAAAGTGATTCTGGTAAAGCAGAATGACTAATCATACTTCTCACCATGTCTTTAAGAGTTTGATTTCGTCATTCAGCTACACCGTTTTGACTAGGAGTCCCAGGCATGGTGTATTGAGCAACTATACCACACTTAATCAAATATTTGGCGAAAGGTCCTTGACGTTGTTCACCTGATCCATCATATCTGTCATAGTATTCAGCACCACGGTTAGACCTAACAGCCTTTATTTTCTTGCTTAATTGATTTTCAACTTCAGCTTTGAAATTCTTGAACACATCTAAGGACTGTGACTTCTTATGTATTAAGTACAAATAACCATAGCGAGAGTAATCGTCTATGAAACTAATAAAGTATTGTTGTCTGTTCCATGAAACCATAGGGAACGAACCACATATATCTGTATGAATCAATTCCAATAGTTCATTACTCCTATTTGCATCTGTTTTCCTTATGTTTGTTTGTTTTCCCTTTACACATTCTATGCAGACCTCGAGATCTGATAAATCCAGGGAATTAAGAATTCCTTCAGACACAAGTTTTTGTATTCTCTGTTTAGAGATGTGGCCTAATCGCTTATATCACAACATTAATGAATTCTCATTAGTTATGTTTCTTTTAATACCAATGTTACTTGAGTGCAAGTTTTCATAATGATTAATTATCTTAGAATCCAGTTTGTATAGTTTGTCAACACGAGTGCCAGTGGCTACAACTTGAGAATTTAGAGAAAAAACACATTTACCATTTCCAAATAAACAAAAGTAACCAGAGTTATCCAAATTAGAAACAGAAATTAAGTTCCGTCTAAACGACGACACAACAAAATTTTCATCTAAATCCAAATAAACACCAGACTCTAACTGAATTCTAAAATAACCAATAGCTTCAACAGTAGTTGTGTTGCCATTTCCCATATAGATGTATTTTTCACCATCAGTTGGCTTTCGGCTCCTGAGGCAATTCTGCATAGTGACACTTATGTGAGTGGTAGCACCAGTATCCATCCACCAAGTGTCAATTGGTACTAAAGCCAAATTAACTTTAGAATAAACAAAGTTGAGAAACATACCTTTCTTAACACGCCAGTTGACGTACTTGGTACATTCTTTCTTTACGTAATCCGGTTTCTTACAAAAGAAACAGAGAATAGGCGTATTCTGTTTCTTTTGTGCACCTTGCACTGTTCCAGAGTTTGTAGTTTCTTGACCTTTCTTTGGTGATGCTGTCGCCTGCAACCAAATATAAAAGATTTTCACTCCCGTTAAAACAAATTAATGTAGTAGCGGTAA
>JANIJH010024689.1:0-11475 GCA_024520975.1 Erythroxylum areolatum | reverse complement strand
TCAGTGAATGCAATGAAACCTATCAGTCTGTCCCAATTTACCAAAATACCCTTGCTAACAGTAACGGGATGTTACAGATCATAGCCATAAGCCGAACATGTTCGCTTATGTTTTTCAAACTTTGATCCAATCAGTGTGGAGAAAGAGGAACAATTTGGGAATGGGTTATTTAGCGATTGCTTTGGCCAAACATTTTGAGATTGATGTTAGTGAACTAATTTTCCTGGATTTTTAGTATTTTGATATACAGTACTTGAAACGGTTCGAGATAATAGATCACAACACCATGAAGCTGCGAGATCCTTCGACACGTACAGCAGTGAAGCATAGGTTTATAGCTACAGCTTCAAATTCTACATACCGCGCTATATAATATTTTTCTGAGACTGAGGGGGGACAACAACAAGCACAACAATAGCAACAACCTGATTGGTGCATGGTTTACACACTGATGGTTGAAAACAACAGAAATATACAGCAACAGCTGGATGAAATGAAGCAGCAGATGAATCATATGAGTCGGCGAGTGGACCAGCTATCCGTGGATCTGTAATACGTGGACGATAAAATGCATAAGTCTTGGGAGATGCAAGGACTAGATGTGCCATCTCCAAACTCATCACCTCCGGGATCTCCACAAGCTTCTTGAATTATGGAAGTAAGAGATTTGTATATGTGGAAATTTTGCAACTTTTGATCTTCGATTTGTATTCTGAATGATTCTTCAAAGTTGTAATAAAACTTTCTCACAAGTTTATGAATGTATGGCTATAGATTTGTTGTATTTTAGAGATGCTTTGTCACTCCCATTTGAAATCCGAAAGTTAACATCTGATTTTGACTAAGTTCTGATTTTGTAAACTTCTAATTTTTGTATAATGAACCACTTCAGCTATTCTATTTCTACAAAATGATTAGCTTATGGAAAAACAAAAACAGAACATAACATGAAAAATGGAAATAGGACTGAACTTGGATATTGAAAATTGAACTAAAACTTGTGTATTGCTGAAAATTTTGTTCTTCTCTCATACATGCTTGAAATGAATGAAGATGAGCTTTATATTAGCTCTAAAGCTTTTTGATACAACTTTTGAAAGAAACTGAAAGATAAAAACATGATCTGAAGGGTAAAAACAAGCCTAGTACAAGTATTTCCTCATTTGGCAAAACACAAAAGCAAACAAATTGTCTCTAACATAACCGAAACTGACATTTGCTTACAATTACTCTAAAACTTGTAAACTGCAGGGGACATTTTCTGATGACTACAGAAATGATGATGATGTTGTGATGATCTGGTCATTTCTTCATTAATTAACTCTAATGATGTTCATTTAACTTGATCTTTGTCCAGCTTCACTTATCAAAAATCTTGTAATTCAATGCTTCATTTTGTTCTGCTTCTTCTACTTTCCTTTTTGCTTCTTACTATCCAAGCACCTGATTGAAACTCTCGAATTATGAACACTCGATGGCATCACATATGTTTCTTCCACTTTTCCAATCTCTTTTCTACCTTGTGCATCACCCATCTGATCTTGAACTTCATTCCTTTGGTCCATGCAACCTTTAATTATGCCGAGAATCATCATCTCCACCTTCCATTTACACCTGAAGTTCTTCAGCTTATCTTTCACCCTTCTCTTCTTCCTTATCTTCACTGAGATTGCTAACTCCTCTACCAACTTCAGTATTTCAGGCTGCACAAAACAATTCAATTCAACAATTATTACAAATATAATTGTTTTCCTGCACAAATGTCTGCTGCTTCTCTTCTATATGTTAGCCAATATATCCTTCTCATGTTTAAGCTTCTCATCAACTCAATAGAAGTTTGAACACAAATGTCTGCTGCTTCTCTTCTATATGTTAGCCAATATATCCTTCTCACGGTTAAGCTTCTCATCAACTCAGTAGAAGTTTGAACTTAATTAGTTAAAAGAAACATGTTATTTTTAACTCAAACAATGGTAATAATGGTGGGCGGCAGCAGTGGTGGAATGGAAGCAATAATTTCGTGCAGCCTCTTAATACCCTTCTTTTATATTTCCCATTCCCCTAATGCTCACTAAAAAGAATTGTGAATGAAATGTGTATAGAATATCTTTTGCACTTTGATTCATTTTGTGAAAGGCTGATGAGCCTTTATATAGAAGTAAAAACAAAATCTTAAGAGATATAGAAAATATATCTGCAACTAATATTATGATCTGGTTTAATCTAAGTTTATCTAAAGAGATTGAATAATCTTAGTTACAAAGATTGAGTAGCTAAGATACATGTAGAACAAACGTTATCAACCCCTCTGCGAGTTTCCCACAAATAATAGTCCTACCAACTAAAATATAATCATCCTTATCTTACCTTCAAAATCAACTGCAAATATATGTATTCTAATGAATTGTTTCTCTCCATTCACATAATTATCTAACCAAACTAAGCTTTATTTTTGAACATCCAAAAAAGAAAATATGTTGATAATATAAAAGATAGTATCCCATTCAAATATTTTAGAAATAAGAGAATTTTGACCTCAAATAAATTATTCGATAACTTTCTTTATGCATGATATGTGCGTGTAAGACCTCATTTTTTAATTGTTCATAGATATACTTTGTCTAATATAATTTTATTTTCTCATTAATTACATGTTTAATTTTAAATTAAAAATTTTCTATAAAAGGTAATGTCAAGATAAATGAAAGATAGTTAATTTTATTGACAAATTAAGGAAGACAAGAGTTAGGTGGTTCGTACTTACATTATTATCAGAATCATCTTGTACAGATACAAAACTCTTTAACACGAAGGCAACTACGACATTTGTCAATGGAAATGCCAACTCCTAAATTGTTTACTTCTTCCATATTTGCAATACCAAATGTTTATTGTGCCTGTAAATCAATATGCATGTTAAATAATTCAAACAAAACAAAACATATAATGCAATTATTAAAAATAATTGAACTTAAGACAAAAACTTTATTCAATTTACCATAAGTAAATCAGTCATGCGCATTGAAGGTGGGATAACAACACTAATATTTTGTTGATTTATTCCAACATCATTGACCTAACATGATAAATGATTCAAAGTTTAATAACACATTACAGACATAAAGTATTTCAAACAATAGAAACAAATAGTTTAACAAAGAATACCAGAGGACTTGTTGCATAATGATGCTGATTGTATAACATTGTTGACTTATCCATATGAACACTTATTGACTGCAATTCGTAATTGTCATAACCAATTGGTTGATAAATAAAAGATTAAATTGATTCAAATTATTATGCCCATAAGACAATATTAGAAGCAGAACATAAGATTGTTCTATACGATCTTTATGATTGGAAACCATACTTGTCAAATCCTTACAAATAGAAACTGTCTACATTTGGTATTTCTCATAAGCAATAAAAGCAAATTTTGTTGAAAAGAAATAACACAACACATGCAGACATTATTAATTACCCAATGCCAACCTGATGTTGATGTAATATGGGAGCTTGGCTATTGAAGATAATATGAGTTTGTTGGGAATTATCTTCAGATTTCTAAATAAAGATATTTAGGCCAAATTAACTTAAAATTATCATTATAAAAATTATATACATCATTTCAAACCAATATCATCAAAAGTTAAACCTGAGTATTGGAAAGGGGGATTACTGTCGAATTTGCCACATTTGTTGAAATCCTGCATTTCTTCGCATTCTTCCTCTTCTTTGAACTTTTCTCTAGTCCACCCCTCAATCTCTTCCTTGATGTAGGCTTTCTCTTCATTTTCACACCTCTTATGTGATTCATTTCAGCAAAATTAATGTCAGCTTCATTCCGCACATTCATTTCAGTATTTGAGCGTTGTCTGAACTCTTGCTCTTGTCCTATTTGGTTCTCTTCATCAACTATCTCTTCACCTTCCAATTTCTTATCAACCATGTTCAACATGTTCAACAGATGATCTTTCACAATTTTATAGGTATCTCTCCTGTTTGCTGCTCTTGTCACCAATCGCATGCTTAATGTACACAATTATTTATACCTTATAGTTAACAGCAGTTTAGGATCCATATCAGTTTCATTGGCAGTTGACTCATTACTAGCAATCGTCCAACATTTTTCTTTCCTTGTCCATCTTTTCAAAATATACTTGCTTGTTATTGTCTAAATATTTTTCAAGTTATAAACCTTCAACACATAAGAGCATAAAATGCTAGCAAACCCAAACTTCCCACAACTACAATGAACTTCATCATTACATGAATCATAACTAACCAATTTAGAGTAGCTCTTCCTAGCAACACTGATCTAATATTTCTCCACTGTTCCATCCTGACTGCAAAGATGAATACTACAATCATGACAATGATTCCATTGATCTTGAAAAGATTTAAAAACTTCTGGCGTGTAGACAGTAGCTACATACATTAAAATTTTAACCGGTGCAGATAATGTTGGACTGCTGACATTACTTCTAAAAGATTAAGCAAACTTTCACAAACAGACAAACAATTGTTCGGAGAATTTATTTGTAGCTTGTTTGCTTTGTCTTTAGAAGTTTGGTATTTGGACATTAGCTGTAGTAATCACATGATAGGAAATGAAAATTATTTTTTAGAGATTGATGATTCAATGACATCAAGAGTGACTTTGGGAAATAATAGTCAGCTTCAGGTGAATGGTGTAAGCATAGTATTTGTGATTTACAAAACAGGTATAAAATACATCCACAATGTCATGTAAGTTCTTAGCTTAGCTAATAACCTTTTAAGTTTGGGTCAACTAATGAGAAAGGTTATTATGCTTTTTTTTAACAATGATGAGAGTTTGATTTATGATAAAAGGAGCATATTTCTGGTGCATTCAATAAAAATGTCTGAAAAAATGTTTCCTGTCATATTTTCGCAGTTGGATCTCAATGCCTTTATAGTCTCAAGTGATAGTTCAAGGCTCTATATAGAAGGTTTGCTGATCTCAATTTTAACACATTGCAAAAGTTACATAACTAGAATATGGTAATAGGACTTCCACAATACAGATCAATGGCTCCAAGACATGTAAACCTTGCTTTTTTGGGAAACAACATTGTGAAAAGTTCCCAGTGAATAATTCTTGGAGGGTGACAAAACCTTTGATGCTTGTTCTTTAGACATTTATAGTCTGATGCAAACTTCATTATTAAAAAGAAGTGAGTATTTTCTAATCTTTTTGGATGATTTTTTTAGGATGAGATGGGCTTATTTTTTGAAGGAAAAGGTAAGAGTTCTTGAATGTATCAAGAAATTCAAAGCATTGGTAGAAAAGGATTATAAAATTCTATCATTACTTTACAAACTGATTATGGGGAGTGAATTCACATCCTAAGAATTTGAATCATTTTGCAACCAATTTAGGATTCAAAAGCAGTTGAAAGCAAGCTTTAGACTATAACAAAATGGAGTAACAGAGTGAAAGAATAGAACAATCATTGAAGCAGTTGAAAGTGTGTTGAATGATAAGTAGCTTCCTATGTTTGGGTTGAAGTGGTGGCTACAACAGTTTATGTTCTCAATCGGTCGCTAAAAAGAGCTGTTGAAGGGAAAACTTCTTACAAATCTTCATTTGGTAAGAGGCCAAATGTAAGTCACTTGAGAATTTTTTGATCCATTTCATATGCTTATGTTCCAGTAGAATTCAGAAGGAAACTTGATAAGAAAAACACCAAGTGTGTTTTCATTAGCTAAGTAAGGAAACAAAAGGCTACCGACTTTGTAATCCCATCATCAAAAAATTAGTCACTAGTAGAGATGTAATTTTCAATGAAGATAAGGCTTTGGACTACGCAAAAGGGGATACAGTGCAATCTGCTAAAGAATCATAGCCTCAGATTTGGATTTTTCTAATTCGAATTCTAGCTTAGGTGCTTCCAACTCTAACATGCCTACTTCTTTCTCAACTGATTATACTATAGACTCTCCTCCAAGAAGGGTAAGAAGTTTATCTGATATTTATGCTTTTCTTGAATTTGCTTGTATTGCTGGAACCTCCATGTTATAAAAAAGCAAATGATAAAGAAGAATGGGTTAAAGCAATGAAAGAAGAGTTGGCACCTAATGAAAAGGACCAGATGTGGAGTTTGCAAGATCAATTGGTCTCAATCAAATCCAAATACAATCCAAATGGTACATTAAAAAGGAATAAAGCACGTTTGGTGGTGAAGGGCTATACTCAAGTTCCAGGTATTGATTTTTCCAAAAGTTATGCTCCTATTGTATGTTTAGATATGGTGATGTTAATACTTGCAGTGGCTACTCATCATAACTGATTTGTTTTTCAATTAGATGTAAAATCAACAATTTTTAATGGCGATTTGGGTGAAGATGGTATGTTAAACAACCTGAAGGTTTTTAAATGAAAGGGTTTGAATAGAAGGTGTATAAACTACACAAAGCACTCTACAGGCTTAAATAAGCACCATGAGCCTGGTATATAAAATTTGACTCTTAGTTTGCTAAAAATAATTTTTTGAGGAGTGCTAGTGAACCCACTTTGTATGTTAAAATTTGTGGAAATGATTTTTTTGGTAGTTTTCTTGTATGTGGATGATAAAATTTATACTAGAAATTCTTTTATGTTGATGAAATCTTTCAAAAAGTCTGTGATGGAAACTTTTGATATGACTAATTTGGGATTACTAGATTTTTTTGGGCTTAGAAGTTGCACAAGATGCAGGTGGAATCTCCCTTTGTCAAAAAAAAAAAGCTACAGATCCTTTAAACAAGTTTGGAATGTTGAATTGCAATTTTGCCAGGACTCCCCTTAATGTTAGTGATAAATTGTCTGTTGCTAATGAAGTTGAGAAAGCAAATGAAAAGTATTTTAAAAGTTTGGTGGGTGGCTTGACGTATCTCACTCACACTCGGTAAGATCTCATGCTTCTTGTGAGCTTTATTTCATGCTTTATGCACAATCCAAGTAAACATCACCTCAGACCTGCTAAGAGTTTTGAGATACATTCAAGGCACATTAAGTTTCGAAATTAGGTATGCAAAAATAAAGGATGTAATCTTGTGGTTTTTATTGATAGTGATTGGGCTAGATGTGTAGATGATAGAAAGAGTACCATGGGATATGTCTTTTGTCTTGTGGAGGCGTTGTTTTGTGGGTATCAAAGAAATAACAAGTTATTGTTTTATAAAGCACATAATCTGAATACATAGCTGCTATAGCAACAACTTGTCAAGCAGTTTGGCTGAGAATTACTAGATTTGAAGCAACAATAGCTAAAGCCAACAAGTATTTATTATGACAATAAATTTACTATTGATATCTCTAAAAATCTAGCTCACCAAGAAAGAACAAAGTATATTGAGATTTTATATCATTTCATTAGAGAATGTGTTTATAAAGGAGAAATAGAAATGAGTTATTGCAACACTAAAGAGCAACCAGTAGATATGTTGACAAAAGCTTTGACAGAGAGTAAGCTATAAAAGTTTTGTAGCATGGTTGGAATTATTTCTCTTGTTTGAATTAAAGGGGGGAATGTTTGCTAATTCAAGCTTTAGTTGTTTCCACTTTATCAAAATGTGTACCACTTTGTTTCCACTTATCAAAACGTGCACCATCTTCTTTCCTTTGTGCTATAGTTTAGGGATAATATGTTATCTATTTCACTACTAAAAGTAACGCTATGTTAAGGCTACGTACTTCCTAATTGTCAGGATCTAAAGTCTATATATATATAATGTCGTTGTCTTCAAAGTGTGAGAGTGAATATCAAAAGAAAATTTTATTTATCCACCATTCATCTTCTTTTCTCTTTCTATATTAAACACTTTTTATTTCACCTCTCCATCTTCTTTTCTCATTCTACATAAGTTTGATTTATTTTATTTGAAGAGATTTTGATTTTGATTTTGTGAAATCAAACACAAAATTATTTTCTCGTTCTGCTTAGGCCCTTTGAAGATTTTATTACAACTCTTATCTATTATAGTGAATTATTTTGCTCACCGTTATTCGTGGATGTAGACTATATTGGGTGAACCATATAAATCCTTGTATCTCACTTTCTTTTCTTTTCTTTTCCTACTTATTTTTTCTTATCTCACTTATCTTTATCTTTATACCCGCTTTTGCAATTCTTCTAAATTATACCAAGTGGTATTAAAGCAAGTTCAAGATGTCTATTGTTACAAATTTTGACATCAATAAATTTCATGGAAACATTAGCTTTAGCATTTAAAGACTCCAAATGAATGTCATTCTTACTTAGAATGGATTGAAAAAGGCTCTAGACGAAAAGTCAAAGAAGCTAGAGTCTCTAGCTAATCAATAACGGGAGGAGTTGGATGGAAAGGAGCTATAGACAATCCAACTTTGTCTTTTTAAGGAGGTTTTACATATGGTCGTTCACGAGACCACAACTGTAGGCATGGTTGAAATTTTAGTCTTTCCACATAATCAAAAGTCTAGCTAATGAACCCCATCTTAAGTAGTGCTTATACATACTCCATATGGTCGAAGGTACTGCAATACAATGTCGTCTTAATGATTTTAATTCTATTATTATTGATCTGAAAAATTTAGAAGTTAAAATTGATGATGAGGATAAGGTTGTGTTGTTGCTTGTATCTATACATACCATTTACCTTTAAACATTTCAAGGAAATTATGTTATATGGCAATAATGATATATTGTCTTTTTAAGGATTTCAAATCTAATTTATTATCCGAAGAAAAATTTGATCATGAAGTGCATGTTGATGACAAAGGTGAAGGCTTGTCTATTAAAGGTATGTTACCAGAAAAAAGGAATACAGTAGAAATAAATCCATATATAAATTTAAGGTATGTCAATGTAACAATATTTGTCGTTATTGTCAAAAATTTGGGCACAAAAAGTTGATTATTATTATAAACTGAAAAATAAGAGAGAAGAAAAGAAGCAACAATCTCAAAAACCCTCTGAAACAAGTGTAATTGACATAAATTGTGATTGTAACGTTTTATTATCTACCTCTACTAAAAAGAGGGATAAGACTGAATGGGTTTTAGATTCCAGATATACCTATCATATGTGTCCCCACAATAATTGGTTTATTACATATGAGCCTAGTATTGTTTTGATATGTAATAATACCCAATGCAAAGTTAAAGGAATCGGTAAATTTCAAATTAAGATCGATGATGGTTATATCTAGAAATTCATGAAAGTTCATCATATTCTTGATTCAAAACGTAACCTATTTTCTTTAGGCACTCTTGAGTTTTTTAGTTGTAAGTTTTTAGCTGAAGGTGGGGTTATGAAGGTGTCTAAAAATTTATAAAGATACTCTTACTTTTATGAAAGGTATTAGACATGGTAGTTTGTATATCTTGTAAGGTTTTGTTGTGACAGATTCAACAATTGCTTCTACATCCTTATCTGATGATGATAACACTCATTTGTGGCATATGCGCTCAGGTCACGTGAGTGAGAAAGTTATGGAACTTCTGAGCAAGAGGGGTTTACTTGGTGATAAAGGTACAGGTAAATTGGAGTTTTATGAACAATGTGTCTTTAAGAAACATAAGCAAGTTATTTTCTCTACAACAATGCACCGTATTAAAGGCATCCTCGATTTTATTCATTATGATCTTTGGGAACCTTCTAAGGTTCAAACTCATGAAGGACACTGTTATATGATGAACCTCACTGATGACTTCGTGCACAAAGTCTGGGTTTATTTTCTTAGTCACAAGAATGAAACTTTTCCTGCCTTTAATAAGTGGAAAGCATTTTTTTGAGCACTAGATTAGCAAGAAGATTAAAAAGCTTAGAATTCACTGAGTTTTGCACACAGTATGCCATTTCTAGACACAGGACACTAGTCAAGAAACCCCAGCAGAATGGGGTTGTAGAATATATAAATAGAACTCTAATTGAGAGGGAACAATGTAAGCTCTTAAATGTTGGACTGTGGCATCATCGTGAGTTTTAATTTGAAACTACTTTTACAACTTTTTATCTTTTCAATTTATCTCCTCAGTACTGTCGTTACCAATCAATCATATACCAAGCCAACCAAGAAAGAGCAACGCACAGTAGAGAGAAGTTTTAGAGCGAGAAAAATTTTGTAAACAGAGGCGAACAGAGCAATTTGTAGAACTCAACTATTCGTTGAGATTTCCTCAAATGTTATTGATTATCACCTTTTCATAATGTTCTTATACAGATCAACTTGAATTACAGTATTTATAATGCTCAAATCCTAACTACCAAGTTAACCGACTAATCTTGATCTTCTGTGATCGCTTCTTGAACGTTGATGCATGGATTGCATGTTTAAGCTAATCTGACGCTGAAACTTTGATACATCCTCAACATACTCCTCCTTGGATCAGAGGTTCAGCTTCTAATTTCCAATCATTTTCCTCAATTGCTCAAAGCGCAAAACATTGAACCCTTTTGTAAACAAATCCGCAATATGCTCATCCGTATGTATGTATTGAAGCTTCAACTCTCCTTCCTGTTGAATTTCTCTTAGATAATAATACCTAAGTTTAAAGTGTTTGGTCTTGCCATGAAAGACCGAATTCAATGAAATTGAAATTGCGGATTGATTATTAATGTTAATCACGGTAGCTCCTCCCAAGTAAACTTGTAAATCCGTCAACAATTTTCTCACCCAAATCACTTGCTTAGCTGTCGCTGTTGCCACCACTAATTCGGCTTCTACTGTCGAGAGTGCCACCAATTCTTTCTTCTTCGATGTCCATGAAAAACACGCTGAGCCTACCGTTAAACAATATCCGGTGGTGCTTTTCATATCTTCAGTTGCTCCACCCCAATTGCTATCAACATAGCACATGAGCTCACACTTTCTAGACTTCTCATACAACGACCCCGTAATCAGATGTTCCCTTCAAATACCTAAGAACTCTTTTTACCGCCATCACGTGTTGCTTTCCTGGATCACTCAAGTATCTGGACAGCACGCTTACTGAATACAACATGTTTGGCCTTGTAGTTGTGATGTACATTAAACATCCGATCATACTCCGATAGTTCTTCCTATCAACTTTATCGTTTTCCACCTTCTTTACTAATTTCTCCTTTGGACAGATTGGGTTTGAAACCGGTTTACATTGATCCATTTTGAATCACTTCAATACATCTCGAATATACTTCTTTTGACATACGGTAATGCATCCTTCTCGTTGACATACCTCCATACCTAAGAAATATTTCATGCCTTCGAGATCTGTCATTTCGAAAGTTTCACTGAATCGCTTCTTCAGATGATTTATCTGCTTCTCAGAACTCCCAGTAAGTAGCAAATCATCTACATAAATCGCAACTACAGTCACTTCTCCTTCTTCCATCTGCACATACAGCGTCGGCTCGCTGCAGCTTCTGTTGAACTGAATTCCTAAAAGGAATTCGTCAATTCTCGCATACCAGCACCGAGGAGCTTGCTTTAGCCCGTAAAGGGCTTTAT
>JANIJH010024577.1:0-11482 GCA_024520975.1 Erythroxylum areolatum | reverse complement strand
CGACGCCCCTTGTTTTCTTTTAAGGGAGTTTTCTTCCTTCTTTTAAATTATGTTTTACCTCACACACCAAGCACCACGCTTTCATGTCCGATGTTGGGCTTCGGAAACGGGGTCCAACAATCAGTTTTACCTTCCTTCTTCACATACAAAATAGGATCGTTTTCACTTCTTATATATCGCTTTTGTTGAAAATATCCATCAATTCTTCTATACCATGCTCGAGGGGTTTACTTCAATCCATACAATGCCTTTTTTAGCTTTTACATTTTTGTTTCATTGCCTTCTTTGATGAAACCTTCTAATTATGCTACATAAATTTCTTCTTGTAAATTACCATTGAGAAACGCTGATTTGACATCAAATTGATAAACAGGCCATTACAATTGTGCAGCCAATGCTAGAACCAATCTCACCGTTTCTAATCGGGCGACCGAGGAAAATGCCTCTTCGAAATCGACACCATATTGTTGTGCATAACCTTTTGCTACAAGACGAGTTTTGTGCTTCTGGACTCTTCCGTCTGCAGCAAACTTTGTTTTGATAACCCATTTTAGGCCGATTGCATTTTTTCCTTTTGGTAAATCCACCATCTCCTATGTTCCATTTTTTTGGATGGATTTCATCTCTTCCATCATTGCATTTTTCCATTCTTCCTTCGTGACTGCTTCTTCATATTATAGAGGATCTGAAACAACAAGAGCAAATTGACAAGTATAAATGTCATTAGAATATTTAGGATTCAATTTTCTGTCCCTTGTTGATCTTCTTAGTTGAATAGGTTCTTTTAAAAACTCTTCCAGTGGTGCATGTGTTAGTGGTGCTCTTGATGAGCTTGCTAATGGACTTGCTAGAGCAGATTCTTGTTTTTCATTTGCAGAATCTTCAATGGATATAGGAATCTCATGCTGTACTTGCTTTTCTTCCCAGTGCCAACTTGTGTTTTCATCAAACACAACATCCCTTCTAATTGAAATTCTACCATCAAGAGGGTTATACAATCTATATGCTTTGGATTGGATACAATAGCCAATAAAAATACATTTTTTCTGATTTTTCATCAAGTTTTTGATGAGATTGAGAATTTACCAAAGAATAAGCAACACACCCAAAGACTCATAAGTGACTTACATCCGATTTCCTACCATGCCAGGCTTCATATGGAATTTGATTGAATACTGCCCTTGTTGGTGAAAGATTTAACAAATAGACAGATGTTGCCACAGCTTCTGCCCAAAAACTGATGTGTGAGTCTCCTTGCTTGTAACATGCTTCTGGCCATCTCCACAACTGTTCGATTTTTCTGCTCAGTGACACTATTCTGCTCTGGGTTATAAGGAGTTGTTAACTCCCTATGAATATCGTTATCTTCGCAAAACATATTAAATTCTTTGGACAAGAACTCGCCTCCTCTATCTATTCGAAGGACTTTGATATGACACTCACTTTGATTTTCTACCATAGCCTTAAATTTTTGAAAATTTTCAAAACTTTCTGACTTGTTTTGCAAAAAATATACCCAACTCATGCGACTATAATCATCAATAAATAGCAAGAAATTGCGACTCCCGCCCAAGGACTTAGTTTGCATAAGCCCACATAAATTAGCATGAATTAATTTTAGACATTTAGAAGCTCTCCATGCTTTTCCTATAGGAAAATACTTTCTGGTTTGTTTCCCATAAATACACCCTTCACATAAATTAAGATAGCAAATTTTCGGTAATCCAAGAACCATACCTTTATCACTTAGAAGCTTCAGGCCTTTTATATTCAGATGACCATACCGTAAATGCCATAGCGTTGAATCATTCTTTATACTTGCAGCGAGAGCAACATTCTCCATGTTAGAAACATCTAGTGGAAACATCTTATTTGGAGTCATACTGACACAGAATTGCTTGCTAGATTTCTTGTTTTTAATGATGCATGCATCATCATCAAACAAAATAGAATAGCCATTTGCCATTAGCTATCCCACACTCAACAAGTTATACTTTAAATCAGGTACAAATTGAACATTATCTAGCATCTTTATGCTACCTTGACTAGTGCTGACTCCTACCGTGCCTTTCCCTTCAACTTGTATCTCCCTTTTATTGCCGAGTTGCACGTGTTTCATCAAGATTCTTAAACAAGGATTTGGAGCCTGTCATGTGATTTGAGCATCCGCTATCTAAAAACCATAAATCACTTGGCTTATCAGTAGTATCAAGACAAGCCATAAAAAGTCTGTTATCCTCTTCATGTTTTATTGTAGAAGACTCATCTTTGTACCAACAATTATCTGAAGCATGCCCATATACATTGCAATGAACGCATCTTTCTGCTGCAAAATTCATAGATTGATTTTTATACCAACAATCAGCTTGTACATGTCCATAGTTTTTGCAATGATAACACTGAATGTTACTCTTTGTGTTTCCTTGCTCATTGAAATTTAATCCTTCAGTTCTGCCTCTGCCTCTGCCACCCCCTTCAATTCTGCCACTGCCTCTGCCACCTCATTCGCGACCGCGAAATCCACCTCTTCTCGACCTTGTCCGATCGACTGGTGACCTACCTCCTTTAGTTGAAATGCCTTTTCTTCATGATTTACACAAGATTTGTTGATTCGTGATTCATGAGATTGAAGGGATCCTATTAATTCATCAATAGAAAGAATTGACAAATCCCTAGCTTCTTCTATAGCAGCTAACACATGATCAAATTTTGGTGTCAAACTTTTAAGAATCTTTGCACAAATCATTTCATTAGATATATGTTCACCATAGGACCTCTGTTGACTGACTGTTGTCATTACCCTTGAAAAGAAATCAGCAACCGATTCATCATTCTTCATAGCCAAGGTTTCAAAATCACGTCTGAGAGTTTGCAACTTTACCGTAATGACCTTTGAAGCACCTTTGAATTCTGTCTGTAGAATTGACCATGCTTGGTGTGATGTAGTCGCTGCTGCAATTCTCGAAAACATAGTCTTATGTACTGCTTGCTGTAGGATGGACAATGCTTTCGCGTCTTTCTTTCTTCTTTATTTCATTTAGCCTTTCCCTTTCTTCCTCAGTAGGTTCCAAAATATCAACATACTCATATTCCACCAAGTCCCATAGCTCTTAAGACTTGAGCAATGTTTTTACTTTAATACTCCACCACTCATATTTTTCAACATTGAAAATGGACTTGAGTGGTTGAGAAGTAGAAAATCTGGATATCGCTGCCATCTCATACAACCACTCTCACTTTCTCATGTTTCCCAACTTACCCAATAAGTATTTCTCTCTTACACACTGGACCTAGAGACTACCCACTCAAATGCCATAAGATGCAAATGGCTTTGATACCAAGTTTTGTTGAGAAAAACGAAGAAAAGAAGAAGTGACAAGACAAATGAAAAAGAAAAGAAGTGACAGGACAAATGAAAATCTTTGCTATTTTTCACTTTATTGTTGTTTCACACACATTCAAAAGTTAACATGCCTGTATAAATAGGCATACATCGAAACAGACTTAACAAAATATCTAGACTCACATATTAACTGCAAGCTAACTTTTAGGGACTACTTTTGAGTAGCTATAAAGCTGAAATTGTCCATCATAATCGAGCTTCAACATAATAACCAAACTAAAGATTTTTTTTTACTGAAACCAACAAGGGAACCTTTGAATTATTCTTTAATAGGGCAAATGAAGTTTACAATCTTTTCCTCCAAACTCTCCTTGTCCTTTAGAGTCATCATCTTCAGATCATCTTAGACCTCATTTTATATTGTCTAAGTTAATGTCATTTTTTCATTAAATTGAGCGATCTTCTTCTTTAAAATGCTTATGAGGCATAGGGAGAGTAACAACATTTTTTATGGATAGAGAAGGTAGGCTAAAGAAAATAGGGACACATGGTGACTAAATTATAATAACCCCTTCACATTGGATCACCTCTTGTTTCTTTTTCTTTTCTTTTGAAGATAAGCCAAGCATTTCTTTCTCTTAGGTTGCCTTTCTCCATGGGAGCATCTTGTTTATGTTCATAGTGTTGGGAAACTAGGTTGGGATCCAATCTCGACTGCAGCAAAATAATCAAGAAACTTTTTCGTAACTTTTGATTTTCTGAAAACCAAGATCTATTTTAATTCTATAAAATAATTAACACAAATCATAATAAAGCTGAAATTTAATTCGTACCTTATTCCGAAACTTGATCTTTGTCTTGTCGTATTCCTCAAACTGTTCTCGAAACTGATCCGTCTCAACCACCATAGCTGCGCAAGTGTCCGACCTCTAACGATATCCATAAGACAACTCTGTAACTCTTACAGAGAGGGTTAAGCAAAAACTGCTAGTTTCATAGAGCTTAAGCCTATTTATAATAAGTTTTGGATGTTTTAGTAATTTAATTGAAATTAAATTCTAATTTCAATTAAACTTTAATTAGAATTAAAAATAATTCTAATTAAAGACCAATTATGTCGATATAAGATTCAACATCTCATATTGATCCTTATTTATTAAATATCTCATATTTAATTATAAAGTTTTTCAAACTTTACAATCAAATCCAACTTGATTAAATTAACTTTACTCTCTTCAACCCATTCTATATGTAAGACCCATTAGGTTCCCAAATATGTTGACAATGATTTAAAATCTAATATTAATTTATAATTAAAATTAGATAAATTAAAACTCCTTTTAATTTATCTTTAATTCTCCAATTCTCCAATTTATAATCATAAATGACGTCTAGCAACTTATCATGACCACCTAAATATTGAGGAATGTCAAAGTGGTTTTGACTAACCTTTCTGTGCATAATTTTTTCGTATAATTTAATCTTTTCATTATATAATGTTTCTATTAGACATAGAGTATGAAATTAATATCTACTATATTTTGGGTTTAATCATATTAGTTCTCTGTCATTAGTTATCTATTCAATTAATGACATTTATAAACTATTTACAAAGCATTATTTCACCTTAGCCAATGATTTCTCGAATCAATACTGATCGAGAACAACGAAACATTCTCTCTAATTACTTTAGGGTGATGAATCATATCTTGATTATTCAACTATCTTTATATAGTTTATGCTACATCCAATGACTACCGATTAAATGACCTATGATTAAATAGATCAAAACATAGCAATCCCCATACAAGATAACTTTGATGACCTCAAGTCAAAGGATCACATCATCACAATGAGAATTTCATAGAAATACATGTAATGTTTCAAATGAAGCACTACGAGAAAGTTGTTTGTTAGAAATTAATAGAACGAAACATAACCACAAAGATCACGTGAATCACAGGATCGTTTCATATATTACATACTTGAATTTTTTTTGTAGTTCCACCGCTTAAAAAACCTTGTTTGAACTTTCACTGCAGATAATTGTTTCAGTTTCTACTCCTCTTTTTATTGTATCGAAGAAGTAAAAAACCTCTCAAAACATACATCTTTAAATGTGTGTCTCTGTCGTTTGTTTTTAAAGCCTCCAATAACTACCTTTGGTAGTTATTTCAAGAGGGCTGACTACTATACCCTTCATAGGTGTATATAAGTCATCATCTCCCACTCACACATGATGGGTTTAACAAAACTCTGCAGTGCTCATACTTATTCAATAACCGGTGTGACCAACATATGACGAGAGCACAGTGCCATATATCTGTTAGGAATATATGACATCTTGATTTAACAAATTGATCCTGGGACTTATGAGTCCTTGAGTAGACATCGAAACTGACAAAAACCATTAATTAGTTTTTGTCTTATTATACACGTTGTATAATAATAAGAAGCACTTGGCGTTAAAGGAAACATGAAAGGCCATGTGCCTTTTCAAGAAGAAGTTGTCTTCTTCCTGCATTTCCTTCTTTGCGTTTTGGTGTCTGTGTTCTTTTTTTTTTAACTTTTCTTTTCTTGCTTTTGAAAACAAAAGCATCTAGAGGGAGAATAAACGAAAATCACAATGGTTTCTTGTTTTGTTGTTGAAGATCATTCATAAAAAACCATAAAAAAACAGAAAACTTTCATTTTCCTTCGTTTTCATAAGAACAATGTTTCAGTGTAGAAAGACCATGCATTTGTCAAGACTTTCAACACTCATTATCCCAACAGTCAAGACATATGCGAAAAGAAAAAAAATGAAACATGACTTATGTTATAACAAGAAAACTAGAAATGCAATAAAAACCAAAAGTCCAAAACATAAGATATATGACACATGCATATAACATAAACAAAAAATTTAACCTGCTCTGATACCAATGTTAGAAATTAATAGAACGAAACATAACTACAAAGATCATATGAATGACATGATTGTTTCATATGTAGATAAAACAAAAATTACAAACTTGAATTTTTGTTGTAATTCCATCGATTAAAAAACCTTGTTCGAACTTTCACTGCAAAGAATTATTTCAGTTTCTACTCCTCTTTTTATTGTATCGAAGAAGTAAAAAACCTCTCAAAACATACATATTTAAATGTGTATCTCTGTCGTTTTTTTTAAAGCCTCCGTATAATTACCTTTGATAGTTATTTCAAGAGGGCTGACTGCTGTACCCTTCATACGTATATATAAGTCATCACTATTAATGACCTTAATATAGAGTTTCATTGCCGGTTGATAAAACTCTGGATGGAGAGAGAAAGGAACGGAGGATGAGCTCAGGTTGCTTGTAAAGTGATGCCCTCTTTTGTATATACACGCTAGTTTAAAGATAAAACACGTAGATCTGTTTTTGTCTTCATATTTTATGAATAATTTTGGTAATAACTAATCCTTTTGCATACAACATGACATTGAATACCTAATTTTTTTTTGAAAGAGGTTCTTGCAAATTATGATCTCATTTCTTCCGTGTTACTTTACTTATGTGGAACGTACCCATGCTTCCTTGATCTTTTGAAATAATTCACATCTGTACATTTTCTTATTAAGTAATTTTGGGTGAATTGATCAGGTCTAAAAACCATAAAAGGCGCGTTAGTTATGCCATTGATGATTGAAGGATACAGGAAGGGTCTAATTAAGTTCACTGTCATAACATGTCGAAAGCCAGAGTAAGTTACGAAGAAAGTCTAGTTAAACTAACAAAAATGCGACTTCTTTTAGGAGCTTTTCAGGTAATTGGAAACAAGGGAAAATAAAGAGTGAAGGTGGGCATCTTTCAGGCAGCCACTTTTTATCTCTCTTGCCTTTGTATCCTTGAATTCAAGGGTTATTTCGAATTTTAGATACAACATGCTTTCTAGCCTAAGTGTATCGAATTTTAGATTTTGTTTTCTCCCTCTTGGCCTTTGTTTTGTTATATTCCGTATATATTTGATGGAGAGATACATGAAAGATTTTATAGGTAGAGAGAGAGAAAAAGTAGTCATCCATTTAAAATTCAAATGACACCTCTTTTCATTATCCTTATTTTTTTAACATTTCATTAATGTGAATACATCACATTATTTATTTTAATTAAACCTAATATCTCTTATTCAAATAACGGGATTTAATATACTTAAATGACTAAACCAAAATATATGGACTACATGATGAAATTATGTAACATACTCAATATCATAGATTAAATCAAATCAATCCATACTAAAATAACTACTAGGTTTTTCTTTTATAAATATACAAAGGTGTTTAGCCATAAAATATGTTTTAAAAAATTAAAAGACAAAAATAGAGAAGTCTTAATATAAATAAATCTAAATGAACTCCAGATTTCTATCATTTTTTGGTGGACTTTTAATTCAAGTTTAGATAAAGTTTTGCATTCAGAGAATAAACTCAATGAGACTTTCTACTTAGTTACAAAGTTTAAAATTGTGAATTTATCTAACAATGATATATATTTTTTGTGACATGGGAGCTTCTATCGGAATGGTAGAAAAGTTGAAATATTTGAATCTATCTAACAAGTCTCTAGTGGATTTTATTCCTGCTATTTTTTTTTGGACCTAAAGTAATGGAAACAATCTTTAAGAAGAGGAGCCTCTTCTAATCGAGGCATAGTATACATTCTTGGTTTGAGTGGTAACATTTATTCCATAAAAACTCTGCTATGATAATTCTAGTTTTAAAATTTTATTTTTAAGAATTGAAGCAATAATAGTATTTTCAATGAAGTAGGATTGCAAAATTTTAACAAAACAATATTTTATGGATTCAATTTTGGAGATTATCTTGGGATAATTCATTTAAAAATTTTGAGGTTTTGTTAAGATAATGAATGGATGAGTGAGATGACGTGACAAAATTTTGAACTTTAATTAGCATATTTAATTTACTAATTTATTGAATATTATTAAAACAACTTGGATGAGTGGTGATTGCCTTAAAAGACAAACACGTATTTTAGAACTTTCACTTCCAAATTTCCACTTTAAATTGTTCATACTCGGACTAACTAAAGAGTTCCAAATGTTAGAGACTCCGAGCGAAATCTTTTGATCACTAGAAGATCACCAGAAAATGGTAGATGATCGGCCTCAACACTAACGATATCATCACGTTTTGAGCTAAGATGCATCGAAACCCTCGGTACTTGTCAATTAACTTTTTCTGCATCCTATCCAATTGTTTTGTCCTATTTTCTTGTTGTTTCGAAAGCTTCGGTACTTGTCAGTTTGTTCTTGTGTTTTAATTTGTTGTTTAGGTATTTCAGCTTGTTGTTTAATTTTTTAAACTTATTGTTCAGTTTAATTTACTAATTTATTGAATATTATTAAAACAATTTGGACAAGTGATGAATGCCTTAAAAGACGAACATGTATTTTAGAATTTTCACTACCAGATTCCACTTCAAGTTGCTCATACTCGACCTAACTAAAGAGTTCTAAGCTCAAGTTAGAGACTCTGTGTGAAATCTTTTGATCACTAGAAAATGGTGGATGATCGATATCATCAAGTTTTGAGCCAAGATGCATTGAAACCCTCAGTACTTATCAATTAACTTTTACGCATCCTATCCAATTGTTTTGTCCCGTTTGCTTGTTGTTTCGAAACCTTCGGTTTTTGTCAGTTTGTTCTTGTGCTTTAATTTGTTGTTCAGGTATTTTAGCTTGTCGTTTAATTGTTTAAACTTGTTGTTAAGTTTAATTTACTAATTTATTGAATATTATTAAAACAATTTGGACGAGTGGCGAGTGCCTTAAAAGACGAGCACATATTTTAGAATTCCCACTACTAGATTTCCACTTCATACTTGGCCTAACTAAAGAGTTCTAAGCTCAAGTTAGAGACCCCGTGATAAATCTTTCGATCACAGAAAATGATGGATGATCGATGTCATCAAGTTTTGAGCCAAGATGCATCGAAACCCTCTGTACTTGTCAATTAACTTTTATGTATCCTATCCAATTATTTTGTCCTGTTTTATTGTTGTTTTGAAACCCTCGGTACTTGTCAGTTTGATCTTGTGTTTTAATTTGTTGCTCAGGTATTTCAGCTTGTTGTTTAATTGTTTAAACTTATTGTTCAGTTTAATTTAGTAATTTATTGAATATTATTAAAACAATTTGGACGAGTGGCGAGTGCCTTAAAAGACAAACACGTATTTTAGAATTCTCACTACCTAATTTCCACTTCAAGTTGTTCATACTCGGCCCAACTATAGAGTCCTAAGCTCAAGTTAGAGACTCTGTGCGAAATCTTTCGATCATCAAAAAATGGTGGATGATCGATATCATCAAGTTTTGAGCCAAGATGCATCAAAACCCTCGATACTTGTCAATTAACTTTTATGTATCCTATCCAATTGTTTTGTCCTGTTTTCTTGTTGTTTCGAAACCCTCGGTACTTGTCAGTTTGTTCTTGTGTTTTAATTTGTTGTTCAGGTATTTCAGCTTGTTGTTTAATTGTTTAAACTTGTTGTTCAGTTTAATTTACTAATATATTGAATATTATTAAAACAATTTGGATGAGTGGCGAGTACCTTAAAAGATGAACACGTATTTTAGAATTCCCACTACCAGATTTCCACTTCAAGTTGTTCATACTCGGCCTAACAAAAGAGTTCTAAGCTCAAGTTAGAGACTCCGTGCGAAATCTTTCGATCACCAGAAAATAGTGGATGATCGATATCATCAAGTTTTGAGCCAAGATGCATCGAAACCACCCTCGGTACTTGTAAATTAACTTTTACGTATCCTATTCAATTGTTTTGTCCTATTTTCTTATTGTTTCGAAACCCTCGATACTTGTCAGTGTTAAGTCAAAATGACTTTACGATTAATAATTTTGATGAAAACCAAATGATAAAGCAAATAGAAATGAGACACAAAATTGAGACGCAAGACACAAGAGAAATGAGACGCAAGACAAAATGAGACGGAAGCAAAATGAGACGCAAGACAAAATGAAATGCAAGCCAAATGAGACACAAGACAGAAATGAGACGCAAGCAAAATGAGACGTAAGACAGAAATGAGACGCAAGACAAAATGAGACGCAAGCAAAATGATACGCAAGAGAAATAAGACACAAGACAAAAATGAGACGAAAGCAGAAGATGAAAATGAGATGCAACAGAAATGAGACGCAAATGAGATGCAAAAAATGAGACGTAACAGAAAGGAGACGCAAGCAGCAGACGGAAATGAGACGATAGAAATAAGACGCAAATGGAAAGCCGAATATGAGACGGAAGAAATGAGACGATAGAAATGAGACGAAAAAAATCAAAGACGAAGACCTGATACTACGTCAGATGAACAATCAGTTTGAGTTAGTTATAGAACTCAACTGAATAACTGTTTCTTCAAAGATCAATAAACAAGAAGAAAGAAGCAGTTATCAAGAAGTAGTTATCAAGAAGCGGTTGAAGACAAAGACTATAAATACAAGTCAGAGTCAAAGATGTTGGATCGCATATGGCCCGAGTATTCACAATACGCTACGGAAAAGACCATAACTGTAACATCCCATCACCGATGGGAAGGGTAAAATAGTAATTTAGGATGGGGCATGAGTGTGTATACGTATCTCAGCATGATCATGCATAATATGGCCTCCATATATATATATGAATGACAATTTTTGCACATGCACACGACTGTACATGTATTCATGACATTTCCCGACATATGTGTTTATTGTGAAAAATATGATTTTGTGCTTGAAAAGTGAATTGGAGTGGATTTTTGTGTGTTTTACATTTTTGGAAAATTCTAGAAATTTTTCTGGGAATTTTTCGGGATACTTTTTCGGACCGAAAAAATTGCCAAATGGCGGACTGATTGGATTTTCTGTACTGGAAATGACTGTCCAATGGCACTAGGAAATTAGATACCTGATTTTAGGATTTATTAATTTTTGAGTCATTGGAATTTGGGAGAAAATTAGAATAAAAATTGGATTTGGGTCATAAGAAATGGACAAGTGGCAAGTGACATAAGTCACTTGCCAAACATGGCCTTAAGTCCACTACTTGTTTTAATTAAAACCCCCATTTCCCGTCTTGGTTGTCATTAACG
>JANIJH010024559.1:0-11484 GCA_024520975.1 Erythroxylum areolatum | reverse complement strand
GAGTATTTAGTGATTGCTTCGTTAGTAGCACTTCCTTGCTGTGGGATATGCGTCGGAACGACCCACGGGCGTCCCGGTGCGTACCCGACAGTAAGGGGATGCTACATATGGGTTGCCATCATAATAGATATGTGGATAGCTAACAATCAAAAGAAGGGCTATATAGTGTTGACAACACACTATATTAACAATAACTAGACTATGTAAAGTAGATTACTGAGGTAAATTATATATTTTTAATGTTTTTATCTTTTATTTTATAATTGTGTTATGATTGATACTTGTTCATATTTGTAAATAGTAGGTTTATTTATATGTTATCATCACATAAAAGTGAAAGGTTGTCATACAATCATTTTGAGAAGGAAGAATTTCAGGAGTGCCTAACCGACTTACAATAGTTCATGGAGTTGGAGGAAAATATTATCTGTGAAGGACAAAATAGGGAACCAATTTAGATTTAGGATTGGAAATGGTATTTCTACTTTTTTAATGGCAGGATACTTGGCATCCAAGAGGAATCCTAAAGCACTTCTCCACCTCGAGAGTGATCAATGGGTCAGAATTAAGTATGACAACAAAAGTTTCAGAAATTATTAAAAACAATGAGTGGTGTTGGCAAGACGCAATTGTTGAGATTTTTGAAAACCTTGAGACCTTACAGTACTAACCAAACAATTCAAAACCAAATTGATTGGAATGGTCAGCTAGTCCTTCAAATCAGTATACTAATGCTTCAGCCCACAAGTTTTTGAGACCCTCGATCCAGAGAGTCCCTTGGTATAAACTAGTTTAGTTTAAAAGGGACAGCCTTAGGTGCTCCTTCATATTATGGTTGGCTTTCCTAAAAAAGTTGCAAACAAGGGATAGACTCCTCTATCTTCAAACCCCAATTCGTTGTTCTTTGTGCTCCATGGATAATGAAACAACAGAACACTTATTCTTTGGATGTTCATTCTCGAAAACTGTTTAGGTACATTGCCTTAATCATTTCCAAATAACCCTTCCAAATCAGATAAACCTCCATTCCATTCCTAATTGGTTAAACCAAGCACCAAATTTTTGAACTTGTGACCTCAATTTTTTTCCTATCCTCCTTTCAGTTATAGTTTATAACCTTTGGAATTTTGAACCTTTAAAGATAAAGCCTTGGATGTGGGGAGCTTAAACTCCAAAGTGATCTTCCAAATTATGGAGCATCTCAGCTCAAACACTGAGAAAAGGTAATGGTAGGAGCTATTGTTAACTAACAATATCTTTGCAGTTTTTGGT
Organism: Erythroxylum areolatum; assembly: GCA_024520975.1. Classification (NCBI taxonomy): domain Eukaryota; kingdom Viridiplantae; phylum Streptophyta; class Magnoliopsida; order Malpighiales; family Erythroxylaceae; genus Erythroxylum; species Erythroxylum areolatum. Next base: position 10,212 of record JANIJH010024559.1, on the reverse strand, counting down.
TTTTAGGTCTGCAAAAGGGAAGGTATCAATCTATCTCTGAAAGCAGAAGGGAATCCAGTCCCAGGACAAGTCTATGTCTCCAATCAGTAAAGCAAGGAGTTGGTAGCCAAAATACCTTCAAAGAAATATCAAAGATGTTTATGCAATGATGCTCATAAATCTAAATAGCAGGAAAGCACACCCTTCGGATGGAATTATGTTAGAAAATTGAAATTAGAGAATCAGAAGCAATTATACGGTTTTAATCAAAGAAGGATGGGTCAGAATTATGAGGGCATATGAAGTTGAGCTTAGATGTGGGACTAAGCTGTTAAGGGATAAAAAGGTAACAGGGAAGAAAGAGCAAGGATGAGAACTGCACCTTTATCTTCCTTGGTAAATCACCAAAGAACATTCCACCTTTCAACAAAATCGAAAATGCAGCTAAGAGGCTTAACTCATTCAAGGTAGATGTGAACTTCTGGTTTCTGATGTGGAAATGAGTGTGAATTCTGGTTTCAGTCGTGTAAATGGTGGTGTATTTAATGTATTTCTTTACTATGATACTTTGTAAATGTTTTATGTAGTTGGTTAGATGTGCCTTCCTAAAAGGTCATCTTGGCTGGTATATTCATGTAGGCAGGATGCTGTGGTTGGTACGAGTCATAGGGAACTATTTTTGTAGAGTTCCTCTTGTTCTTAGGTTAGTTACCTTTCTAGTTTTGGGAGGGGATGGCTTTCAAGGCAACCCCATGGTTTGTACATAAACCCTTTTTGATTAATTTAAAATTTTGATTTACCAAAAAAAAGTGAAAGGTTGACAATCGTGTTAGTTGAGTATTTAATGGATTGGAATATTGACACCAAATTGTCTACTATAACACTCGACAACTGTAGCATGAATGATGCAATAAGTTACAAGTTGGGAGCTTATTGGTTAGTGAGATGTTGTTCCATATATTTTGCATTGAGCATGTTCTAAATTTGATTGTGAAGGAAAGGTTGGAGGTGATAAAGGAAGTGGTAGAGTCAATATGGGATAGTGTAGTGCATTGGAGTTCAACAGTCAAAAGAGTTAAAAATTTTGAAGAAATTACACAATAAATACACCTTTTGGGCATAAAGAAGTTGGTATTGAATTATCTTATTAGATGAAATTCAACCTTAAAGGTGTTGGAGTTAATAATCCAGTATGCTAAGGTGTTTACCAAGCTAAGATAAAGAGATTTTTGGTATACTTGTTTGCCTATAGAAGAGTAATGGGATTTGGCTAAAGCACTTTGCATAAAGTTTGAGATATTTTGTACTACTACTGAGTTGTTTTTAAGAAAAAAATATCCAACTTCGCGTAGCTACTTTAAAAATATGTGCAAGATCAAGAAAACTTTTTTTGATAAGATTTTTAATTCCAATGAGGTGATCTAGGTTATGACAGAGCAAATGACGGAGAAGTTGAACTATTACTAATATATGGTAGGACATATTATGACATTCATTTTTTTGTTGGAGCTGAAATACAAGATGAAAGAGGTTAATTTATTATGACATATTGTATGGTGATCGGGCTTAAAAGCATGTTGATTTTGTTAAACAATTAAGGAGTGAGTTATTTAATGATTATCAAGCAAGATTGGACAAAAATTATGGTTGCAGCAATTCAGCTTTAGCTTCTGATTCAGGTTTGAGTTCAAATTCCGGTTCATGTTTAACTTCTTCTAAGACCAGTGTAAACTCTCATTTTGTAAAGCTTATAAAAAAAAAGAGCTAGGACTTCTTAAAATATGATAGACAAATATTTGACAATAGATTGTATGATTGAAGTTGAAGGTGTAGAGTTTGAAGTAATGCTATGGTGTAAGAACTATGGAAAGGAATTTCAATCATGCAAGCAATTGCACAAGATCTTTTAGCAGTTTCATCATCCACTATTGCTTCAGAGTCTCCTTTTAGTACTGACGATGGACTTCATCCTAATACTATGAAAGCCTTAGATAAATGATGAAGATATTAGCAGTAAACTCTATTCTTTGTGATATATAAATTTTTATCTATTTTTTTAATGATATTATCTTATCTTATATTGTGTTTTATATTAATAAAGGTACTAGAATAGAGGAGATTAGTCCTTCAACTGAAATTTTTTTTGAACAAATATTCGATGATGAAGGTATATTTAATTGCATATTATCAAGTGTTTAATATTCATTTAATGCAATAATATCAGGCATAATTTACATAATAATGTTTCTACCTGCAGATAGTAGTGTAAATTATTAATGATCTTAATTATAATGTTTAGCTATCTCCTTTCTTTGACCGCAGGTTTGTTATCTTTAATCTTTGTTTTTGGATTTATTTATTTTTCAAGTGATTACTTTGCTTTTTATAATTGAAGGTATAATTATTTACTTGTGTGCTTTTAAGTAAGTTCTAGACTGTTGTCGTTGCCTTACTCAACTTCAATATCTACTCTTTAGTCTCCACTCTCCAATGGTCCAACTATAATTGATAATTTTATTTTAAATTTTTGTAAATTGTATCATTACAAAATTTGGATAATATTAGCACGATTATACTCTTGTATTTTGATAATTGAAAGATTTTCATAGTATTATTGTTGTATTTATTGCATAAGCAAACTCATGAATTTATAGTATATATCATATGTATGCTTAGATTGTATAACTGCATTAAGAACATTTACAGTTCAAAACTAATATCAAAACCTAAAATACATATGTTTTCAATCATCTATTTGGATGGATGTAACATTTAATATATAAAATTATTAAATCATACATTTTTATTAAGCAATTATGAATTTTGTTAATTAAATGAATGTAGTAGTTCTTATATATTATTTTTTGATTCACTTTCTTTTATAATAAATTTATTTTAAACTTATTTATTTCAAAATTTATGTACATTTAATATACACAAAATTTTAAGGGTTAATTACCAAAAAGCCTAAACTTTGTTTCAATTATAACCTAAACTTTAAAAAGTAATAATAAAATGCCAAAATTTTAAAATTTATCAATTCTTGCCCGACGTTAGTCTCACTATTATCTTTGTTGACGTAACACTGTCATGTGTCAATGGCCCCTAATTAACTAGACACATTAGCGTAATTAGCATAAGTGAGTGTGATTATTGAAACAAAGTCGTTTCATGATAAACCTGAAATGACGTCGTTTAAACAGGAGAAAATCACACCCCTTAATCTGTAACCTAAGTCCCTAAGTTGTTGAAGAGATATTAAGCAAATTGAGAAAATCAAGTAGCAGATTCTCTAGCCTAACCAAGGATTTTGTTGGAATGGATTCACATCTAGAGAAACTAACCCCATTATTAGATGATGGGAGGAAGGGTGATGTTCTCATTGTTGGGATTTGGGGAATGAGAGGAATTGGGAAGGAAACTATTACTAGAATTTCCTTCAAAAAATTGTCTCACCAATTTGAATGTAGCTGCATTCTTCCAAATATAAGGGAAACTAATGAAAAGCATGGACTTGCTCATTTACAGGAAAAGCTTATTCATCAAACCTTATTGGACAGGAACTTGAGAATATGTGATATCTATGAAGGAATGGATGAGATCAGGCAAAAACTATGGTCAAGAAAGCTCTTAGTTGTTTTTGATGATATAAATCAACTGGAAGAATTAAAATCATTAGCAGGAACAAGTGAATGGTTTGGCAGTGGAAGTAGGATAATCATAACAACTAGAGATGAACATTTATTGATATGCTATGGAGTTGAAGAAATATATAGGGCTGAGATGTTGGATGATGAAGAAGCAATCCAACTTCTGCGCTTAAAAGCTATCAAGAACTATTTCCCATAGAAGAGCATTTGGAGCTTTGTCAAGATGCCATGAAATATGCCAATGGTCTTTCATTAGCTCTTGACGTTGTTGGTTGTTTTTTATGTGGAAGATCTATAAATGAATGGAAGTTCTCTATAAATGAATGGAAGTTTGGGAACGATGGATTTAGGTTACAAGTTGAGGGGTGTGATTTTCTCTTGTTAAAATGACATCGTTTCAATAATCATACTCACTTTTGCTAATTACGCTGAAGTGTCTAATTATTATCTTGACACGTGACAGTGCCATGTTAGTAAAGATAACGGTAAGACTAATGTCGGGCTAAAATTGAAAAAAAATTGAAAGTTTGGACATTTTATTGCTATTTTTTAAATCTCGAGCTATAATTGAAAAATTAATAAAAATTTGGGTTTTTTGGTAATTAACCCAATTTTTTAAAAATACATTTTATTAAGCAATTATGAATTATGTTAATTAGATGAATGTGACATTTCTCATATACCATTTTTTGGTCCACTTTCTTTTGTAATAAATTTATTTTGAACCTTTTCATTTCAAAATATTATATACATTTAATATAAAAAATTTTAAAAATACATTTTTATTAAACAATTATGAAATATGTTAATTAGATTAACGTGACAACTCTCACATACCATTTTTTTTCACTTTCTTATATAATAAATTTATTTTGAACTTATTCATTTCAAAATCTTTGTACATTTAACATATACAAATTTTTAACAAACGTATTTTTATTAAGCAATTAGGAATTATTTTAATTAGATAAATGTGACATTTCTTCTATATCATTTTTGGTTCACTTTCTTTTATAATAAATTTATTCTAAACATTTTTTTAATGTATATTTAATATATACAATTTTTTAAAAACACATTTTTATTAAGCAATTATGAATTATGTTAAACGTGACAATTCTCAAATACTACTTTTTTTTTCACTTTCTTTTATAATGAATTTATTTTTAACTTATTCATTTCAAAATTTTATGTATATTTATTAAGTAATTAAGAATTATGTTAATTCGATTAATGTTACATTTCTCATATATCATTTTTTTGTTCATTTTTTATAATAAATTTATTTTGAACTTCTAATTGCCATAATTTTATGCACATTCAATCAATACACTTTCTTTTATAATAAATTTATTTTAAACATATTCATTTCAAAATTTTATGTACATTTAATGTAAACAATTAAAAAAAACACATTTTGTATTAAGCAATTATGAATTATGTTAATTAGATGAATATGATAATCCTCATATACCATTTTATGGTTCACTTTCTCTATAATAAATTTATTTTGAACTTATTCATTTCAAAAATTTTATGTAAATTTAACATATACAAATTTTTAGAAAACAATTTTATTGAGAAATTATAAATCATGTTAATTAAATGAATGTGATATTTCTCATATAACATTTTTTTTGTTCACTGTCTTTTATAATAATTCATTTTGAACTTATTCATTTCAAATTTTATGGACATTTAATATAATACAATTAAAAAACACATTGTAACAACCCATTTTTAAAAGTAAAAATTGAAAAAAGGATAGGCTCGAGCCCCCAACTCTGAGGTTTGGGCTTAAGATTTACTTCCTCTTATTATGAAAATCCAAAGAAGGGTCAAGTCTTGCGTGAATAAGTTTCTGTCTTATGCTGCTAAACTTCAATTAATTAAATTAGTCCTTAGCTCTCTTCATATATATTGGAGTTCACATATGTTTCTATCCAAAAGTCTTATTAAGGCATTTAAAAAAATGTTAAAGGATTTCTTCTGGAGCCATTTCAATGGTTGAAGGGGAATTGATAAAGTCAAATAGGCTGACCTCTATTTCCTTAAGGAAGGAGGTCTACGTATATTTTCTATCAAAACTACAAAACTTGCTCTAACTCTTAAAAGAATATGGTTGATACTTAAGGAAAAAAATTCCCTATGGCTAAAGTGGTTACATACTTGTTTCTTAAAATGCCGAAGCATATAGTCCATCGAAAAAAGCTACTGATTTTTATGCTTTTTGAATCAGTAGTTATAGTTGAGAGATATTGTCCAACCAGGAATTAGTTGTAGATTTGGCAATGAGAGAATTGCTTCTGTTTGGTTTGACAATTAATCTAGATTTGGGCAATTAATCTACTATTATAGGTCACAGGGGGCTATGTTGAATTATCCCATACACGCTAAGGTTTGTTCACTGATCAGTGAAAGAACTTGGCAGCTTCTTGAATGTTTAAGGGACCTACAAACTAATTACTCCCCTAACCCCTTAGCCTGTGATAGATAATTCTAAGATGGGAAGTCAGTTCATAATTTTTTTAAAAAAGTTCACCAAAGAATTTATAAGAGGAAGAAACCTTAAAGTTGATTGGCATAAGATAGTTTGGAGCAATTGTTTATTGTTCAAAACTTCCTTTCTCTCATGGTTGACTATCAAAAGTAAATTGAGTACCACTAACATATTGGGTTACTTGGATTTAAATAGAATTTGCTCTTTAAGTTTGGAGCAAGAGCAATGTCATGATCACCTGTTCTTTGAATGCAATTTAGCGACAAATATATAGAAAATAGTGAAAAGAAAGTGTTTTTGGTCCATCTATGGAAACTCATTTATCCTCATAGTCCAATGGCTTATTGATCAAATAATAATACCAAGACCATCTATACAGATTTACATAGTTCCTTTAAGGACCTCTGTACAAACTATCTAGAAGTAAAGGAACTCTCAGAGGTCTGTAAACAAAGCTACTTCTTTAGAGGCTTTAATCTCAGAAGTGATCATTGAAACAACGGAATTGATTTTGATTAAGGAGATTCCCCAAAAATGTAACTCTGATCTAATTTCTTCCTCAATAATCTAATTTCTAACATCTCCTTTTAATGTTATGCTTTTGGAACTTTGGTAAGGCTTTGCAATGAGGTCATAATTATTTGGAAGGGTATTTCCCTTAGTCCTTTTTGTATTGTTTAACACTTCCTTATTATTAATGAATTTCTTTACATTTAAAGGAAAATTTGGTGGCCATTTTTGAATAAAGAACTTTTTTCTTATGCAAGCTATCACTAAGAATGACCTTCCTCTATTCTAAATTCTCTTAAATTGAATTTAATTTGCTTTTCTAGAATTATCCCATGAGATTGTGTCAATCATAATATGATGATATCATTCTAAAGTAGCAAATTTTAAACTTAGTTCTTAAGAATTAGATAAGAGTCCTAAGGGTATATTATGATGTTTATTTATCCTCCAAGGTCTTATATAATGTAAGTTGAGATATTATAACTTACATTAATTCCTTTTATATTCATTTATGCTCACTTAGTAAGAGTCATATGCTACAGTATTAGCTCTTATTAATTTAAAGTGTGTTTATTTTATAAAAATAATACTGTATAAAAGTTTATTTATACATACTTAATATGTAGCCTCAGTTCAATTGTCTACTCTTAAATTTATCATTTTGAACTCTCATCTTGTAATTTAAGATAGATACATTGATCATATGATCACTTTAAACAAATTTCCCTTTGACTTATCATATAAGTCAACATTTGCAATTTAATTTTCTTACTTATACTCTCAATTATCACCTTAATAATAAACTTAAAACCTACCTTATCTCTAGTTTTACAAATACCAGTGTCGATTACTCTTATAAGAAGACCAATCTTTTATTTGCCTAAAATAATTTTTATATAAAGTAAAGATATTTTAGAATCAAGTATTAGTCTTATTCTCTAGATGCTCTTACTAATGCTTCCTTATTTGTTCCCATCATTCAATCAACAATTGGAGAGCAACTTTCTAGTTCAAGTTTGGACTTATTACCTAAAACTTTCACTTATAAAGAGGTTGAGGATGTCAACTTTGCTCTAAATCCTAATAAAGCACCTTTTCTAAATTGATTGAATGAATTCTTCTTTTAAAAAACTTGGATGATAATGGAGAACATGGTGACTGAATCTGTTAAGGGATCTTCACATAAGGGAAAATGTTGAAAGAGCTTAATATTAACCTTTTGATGCCTTATCCCTAAGTCTCAATCCCCTAGCTCTTTGAAAGAGTTTAGACCTATCATGTTGGACCCCGATTCCAGAACCCAACATTCGGAGTTATAAAGCGTGAGCATATTATCCTATAGGGTTATTTCAAGGAACCCTCATTAGTCATCCTCTGTTAATCTTCATTCTCTGATACCGTAAGTGTTGGTATTTTCCGAATCATTCTTATACTGAAGCAAATATTCTATGCTCAACTTCCATCCAGATACTGAAAGTCTTAGGGACTGAATCAGAATTCAACCTCTTCACTAAATTTGTAAAACTATGTCTCTAATTTACTCCACATTGAAAATCATCTCAATTGGAACCCTACAGATCTAGATATATTCAAAATGCCGAAGCATGCTCAGTAAAATAACACCAGTTCATACTATTCTAACAGATTCCCTCACTTTCCTTCAATCAGAACCTTTTTCTAATCAATTTGGAATGCTACCATTTTTTGTGTGGAGAGATAGCACAATGTGTTAGGAGTCTATTGTCTCAAGGATCATTTTGTTTAGAGGTCGGATAACAAAGATTGGGTCGAAGGAAATCAAACAAGGTTTGTCTTCAACCATATTGAACCTATTTCGGGACAATTGGCATAACTTTCACTATAGGTACCATATCAAGGTCATTCTTAAAGAGTTAGAAAGAGGACTTTAAGATCTACAATTTTTGTGAAGACCTTAGAGACAAATTATATCATCTGTAGGGAAAAAAGTGAACCAGACCATAGGGTCAGATGAAACCAGATGAAGGGACAGACGAATTGGAAAAATTGTTATAAATTTCTCTATAGATATCGGATTAAGATGTTCTTTGATGGTTAGAACAAGAACTTCAAGATATACAACTTTCATAAGACCTTGAAGACAAATTATATCATATATAGTGCCAAAAGTGGACCAAATGATAGGGTCAGATGGAACCAAATGAAGGGTTAGATGAATTGGAAAAATTGTCATAAATTTCTTTAGAGATGTCAGATTAAGGTTTTTCTTTAGATGGTTCAAAAGAGAACTTCAAGATCTACAACTTTCATGAAGACCTTGAAGACAAATTCAGTCATTTGTAGGGTCAAAAATGGGACCAGACGATATGGTTAGATGGAACCAGACGAAGGGTCAGACGAATTGGGAAAGTTGTCATAACTTTCTCTATAGATGTTGTATTAAGGTGTTCTTTAGATGGTTCCAAATCATTTATAGGGTCAACAATGGGACCAAACGATAGGGTCAGATGGAACTAGATGAAGGATCAGGCGATTTGGGAAAATTGTCATAACTTTCCCTAGAGATCTCGGATTAAGGTGTTCTTTGGATGGTTCAAAATAGGACTTCAATATTTATAACTTTCATGAGGACCTAGAAGACAAATTCGATAATCTACGGGGTCAAAAATAGGACCAAACGAAAGGATCAGATAAACCCAGATGAAGGGTTAGACAAATTGGAAAAATGGTCATAAATTTCTCTAGTGAACTCGGATTGAGGTGTTCTTTGGATGGTTGGAAAGAGGACTTCAAGATCTATAACTTTTATGAAGACTCGAAGACAAATTTGATCATTTATATGGTCAAAAATGGGACTAAACGAAAGGATTAGATGAACCCAGATGAAAGGTTAGATGAATTGGAAAATATTCATAACTTTCTCTAGAGAACTCGGATTAAGGTGTCTTTGGATGGTTAGAAAGACGACTTTAAGATCTATAACTTTGATGAAGACCTCGAAGACAAATTTTGTAACATCCCATTACCTGCGGGGAGGCTGGACTAGTAAATTTGAGTGATTAATGAGAGATTGGAAATGCATTTTTCATGCTGATGAATAAAATATCATACACATACACATGAAAAGTGAAATTTTGCAAATGAAAATAATTGTACATGCATTTATGAATAATTTCGGGTATAATTGGATCGAGTTGTGTTATTTTCGAGAATTTTAAAATTTATTCTTATTGAAAATTTTATTGATTAGTAGAATTGTAGTATTTGGGAATTTTGATGAATTTAGGAATAATTTTAGAAAATTATAGATTATCATGGAAAATAGGAAAAGGAATCAAAAGGGTATTGGAGATAATTGGATTGCAAAGATGAGAATTGAAGGAATCAATTCAAAGGGGACTTAGTTAGAGCTTAGACATTAGGAAAGTGACAAGTGTCACTAACTTAGTAAGTTGCCTTTATAGTTTTGTCTGAGAGTGAGTTATGATCTTTGAGACTTAAAAGACTACGTGATTTGGATTTGAAAGATGTACTTTAAACAATTTTCCTAAGTTTCCTTCTTTGTAGTCACCTTCTTCAACTTTTCTCCCAATA
>JANIJH010024533.1:0-11485 GCA_024520975.1 Erythroxylum areolatum | reverse complement strand
AATCAAATATAAGGAAACAAGGGTTTTAATCAAACCAAATAAAGGCTTAAGACATGTTTGGCAAGTGACTTAAGTCACTTGCCACTAGGCTACTCCTTATGGTCTAAATCCAATCCCTTATTCTAATTTTCTCCGAAATTTCCAATGGCTCTAAGTAATAAATCCTAAAATCATGACTCTAATTTTCCCGTGCCATTGGCCAGTTATTTTCGGTACCGGAAATCCAATTAATCAGTCATTTGGTCAGTTTTCCAGTCCGGACATATAACTCCAAAAAATTCCAGAAAAATTTCTAATAATCCTTTTAAATTTAAAGTACACAAATTTCACTCAAATTCAATGTTTCAAACCGCAATGTCTCATTTTTTACTCCAATTCAACTTTCAAACACAATTAACACATTTATCACAGAATTGTCATTATACACAAATATGCTGGGAATATGTCATACATGCATGTACACTCTTATGCTTGTGCAACAATTGCCATTTATCTCAATATATAAAGACTAAATAATGCATGTGTAAGCCGAAAAATTTATTCACATGCCTAACCCATTCCAATTTACCAATTTGTCCATCCCATCGATGACAGGATGTTACATTCTACCTCTCCACTACAAGAATTATAATTTCGAAAATCAAAAGGACTTTTCAAGGATGTAATGCACGAAAGGCTAGATGAAATGGAAGAAAGAAGAAACAAGTATGAGTACATGCACCACAATTATGAAATAGGTGTCAATAGTAAGACAATATTTACATAAATGACAACATAATTATTTCTTATCCCCTTTTTTTAGAATATTTTCTTTTGAGAACAAGTATATATATATATATATTCTTTTTAGAAATTGTTCTCTTTCTTTCTTTTCTCTTTTTTTTCATTGGCCTTTTCAATAACCAATTTCTCAATATAACTAGAAGAAAATGTCAAATAAACTATTGACACCATATAAAGATGTGTGCATGTGCTCAAAAATTATGGCTCAAGGGGCTAGCAATGGATAGGTGTTTATGGGGATTGTGTTAGGGTCAACAGGCTTTTGAAAGAATGCCTCTATCATGTTAACAAAATTCTAGTTCATCAAGCTTTGATTAAAAATTGAAACAAGTTCTAGAGATAAGCAGATACACACACAAATTCAAAAATTCAGGCCCAAATATCCTTTTAACAAGGTTAATATCTCAATGAACAATCTGGAGGTTTAAAAACATAAAGTGCTGCTTTGTCAGCATACCCTCACTTACTTTATGTTGAAAACATTGAAAATGAAATTACCCAAATCCGACTTTCATTTAAAAAATGGGAGGTATTTTCAAAAACACAAGGATCACTTTGAAACTTATAAAATCTTTGAGATACAAGAGTGACAAGAATCTAATTAGGGAGAATTATTGAATTGAGGCACGACGAGCAGTTCAACATACAAACATTGCAGCGACGAAGAAAGAGTTCGTCGTGGCCAAAAATATGGATTCAGCACATGGTCGCGGCGAAGGCATAGTTTGTCGCGGCGAAAAATAACAAAAATTTTATTTGCCTTAATCACCAAGTTGAAAATTTGAACACTATGCATAATGACTAGCACAAACATTTAAATGACCTCAATGAAGCAGAAACAAGAGATGGAAGGTGGGAAAACCTCCCCCACACTTAAACATCATATTTTCCTCAATATGAAATAGTCAAAACACAAGCGCAATGGGAACATCAGGGGCATGAAGAGGTAGAAGGGACTTTTATTGGAATGTAAAGCTATTGATGAAAGTAAAAACACAGCTATCTTCCTACTGGGATGGTTTCTCCCCCATACTTGTTTAGTAAAGTAGTATATCAAAACATGGCATAACTAGTCAAAGATCAAAAGTGAATAAATAAGTGAAAGAGAGAATGAAGCTGATATTTATGGTGGTTTTTTATTTTCATGGTAGAGCTTCAATAAGTGGCCATTTACATTGAGTTGAGTTTCAGTTTCTTCATATAGAAGCTCAACCATACCAAACTTGTGCACTTTAGTGACCAAATACAGTCCGTCCCAACGAGTATTGAATTTTCCATGTTTAGAGGTGAAACGAGCCTTGAATAATAGGAATTTGTCCCTTTCCTTGAAGCTCTTCCTCTGAAGAATCTTATCATGCATCAACTTTGCCTTCTCTTTGTAGAGGCAAGAATGTTCATACACCTGTAGCCTTAACTCCTCTAGTTCTTGCAGTTGTAGCTTCCTCTCCATACTAGAAGATTCGAAGTCCATGTTTCATTGCTTGACTGCCCAATAAGCTTTATGCTCCAACTCCACAGGCAAATGGCAAGCTTTTCCATAGATTAACCGGCAAGGGGACATGCCTATTAAAGATTTTGTAGGTGGTACGATAGGCCCATAGTGCTTCTTTAAGGTGTAGACTCCAATCCTTCTTTGATGGCTTTACCATTTTCTCCAAGATGTGCTTCACCTCTCTATTTGAAACTTCAGCTTGTCCATTAGTTTATGGATGGTAGGCAGTGGAGACTTGGTGAGTGACTCCAAATTTGGAAAATAAGTTACCAATGACTCTATTATAAAAATGTGTCCCTCTATCACTAACCACAACTTTAGGAATCCCAAATTGACAAAAAATATTTGACTTAAGGAATTTGGATACTGCTTGCGCATCATCTTTTCTAGTAGGAACAACCTCTATCCATTTGGACACATAGTCAACAGCTAAAAGGATATACACAAGGCTAAAAGTTAGGGGAAAGGGACCCATGAAATCAATTTTCCATACATCAAAGATTTCGCAAAATAATAGAGGTTGTTGTGGCATTTCATGTCGTTTTCCTAACCCTCCAAAACGTTGACATTAGTCGCATGACCGAAAAAAGTTAAATGAATCCTTAAAAAGGGTAGGCCAATAAAAACCAGAATCTAGAATTTTCCTAGATGTTCTCCTCGCACTGAAATGCCCACCACAAACCATTGAATGATAAGGTGAAATTATAGCATCAAATTCCTCATTAGGCACGCATTTTTGGATTACCTAGTCACTGCACAGTCTCCGTAGATGAAGGGCATCCCAGATGTAATGTCAACCTTCGCTTTTTAGCTTCTGAGCCTATGCCTGAGACATAAGACTGCAGCACATAAAACTGAATTAGGAAAAGCATCGTAAGTCAGTTCAGAAGAGTCTATGCCTTGTGTATCGTCTGGTAGCCTGCTCAAACGGTCAGCTACGTGGTTTGTCGCTCCAGCGCAATCCTTTATCTCAATATCAAATTCTTAGAGAAGCAATACCCACCATATCAATCTAGGCTTCGACTGTGGTTTCTTAAGGGAATATTAAACAACTGCATGGATAGTAAAAATGATTACATATGAGTTTAATAGATATTGCCTAAATTTTTCTAAAGCAAAATCTACTGCAAACAGCTCTTTCTCAATTGTTGTATGGTTGATTTGAGTTGGATTCAATGTTTTCGAGGCATATGCAATAACTCTTGCTAGTTTCTCCTCCAGTTGACCCAACATAGCCCCTACAACACAATTGGAAGCTTCATATCAAAGCTCAAAAGGTAAGTTCCAATCAGGAGCAACTAAAATGGGTGGGGAAATGAGTTTTAATTTTAATGTGTCAAAGGCATTCCTGCAAGAATCATCAAACTCAAACTTTTCATCTTTTTGTAAAAGCTTGGAAAGAGGTAATGCAATTTTGCTGAAATCTTTTATGAACCGCCTATAAAATCCTACATGAATTAAGAATGATCTTATATCTTGAACACAGGCAGGATAAGGCAAAGAAGATATAACCTTAATTTTAGCTTTATCAACTTCAATCTCCTTGCTAGAAATTAAATGACCGAGCACTATACCTTTATTGACTATGAAATGGCATTTTTCAAAGTTCAAAATCAAATTCTTTTCAATGCATCTTCTTAAAAATTTTGTAAGACTGAATAGACAAGCATCAAAGAATCACCATAAACTGTGAAATCATCCATAAAGACTTCCGTGTATTCTTCTAAAAATTCACAAAAAACAGCCATCACACAACGCTGGAAAGTTCTTGGGGCATTACATAAACCAAAAGGCATCCTTTGTTATGCAAAGGTGCCAAAAGGACATGTAAAGGTAGTTTTATCTTAATCTTCTGGTGCAATAGGTACTTGAAAATACCCAGAGAAACCATCTAAGAAATAGTAATGTGATTCGCCTATGAGCCTTTCAAGCATCTAGTCAATGAAAGACAAGGGGAAGTGGTCTTTTTTGTGTCGCATCATTTAATCATCTATAATCTATACACAAACACCACGAATTCTGCACTCTGGTAGGAATAAGCTCATCCTTATCATTTTTTACCACCATTATCCCCCTCTTTTTCGACACTACATGTATTGGCCTAACCCACTCACTATCAGAAATGGGATATATTATCTCAGCACTCAACAATTTTTGGATTTCTTTCTTAACCACGTCCAAGATTAGTGGGTTTAGTCTCCTTTGAGGCTGCCTCACAGACTTGGAACCCTCATTCAATAAGATCCTATGTGTGCTAACAGCTGGGCAGATTCCAGGTATATCCACTAAGGTCCACCCTATAGCCCTCTTATGTTCCCTCAAAACATTCAGGAGTCTCTCTTCCTCAGTGTGAGACAAGGTATTGGCAATTATGACAAGCAATCACTCACTAGACTCAAGAAAGGGATACTTGAAGGTAGTGGGTAGGGGTTTTAACTCAAGCATAGGCGGTTGCATAATAGAAGGAATCAATTTATGAAGTTCAAGAGAGAAAAGATCACTCCCTTTTTCCTTTGACGTGGGATCCATCTCTCGGTGATCTATTACGCTAACGGCCTGGGCTAACCCTTTCTGCTTCTCTTCGATGGAGCATTTGGGAGTTACAATGCTTCCAGCTATTTCCTCATCAACGTCAATCTTCGTGATGCCTGAATCACCTGAAACATTAACATAAAACCTTTCCCCAAGATCAAGTGAATACAATTCATAATCAAAGGTATTCTCTAGCAATTCAAATTCATGGCAGCCTTCATCAACAACAATATCAAGCATGTTAACTCCTAGGAGCAAATAGTCCTCGTGGGGGTGTTTCATAGCCTCATACATGTTAAAGCTTACCTACTAGTCTCCTACCTCTATGGTGATCGTACCTTCTTTCACGCTAATCATGGTAGTAGAAGTCCTTAAGAAGGGTCTACCAAGAATCAAAAAAGTATCCTACACAACTTCAGAAGACATATCAAGCACATAAAAATCAGCAGGAAAAACTAAACCCTTGACCTAGACCAAAATATCCTCTATATTGGCCGCCTAATTGATCTATCAGCCAATTGGAGAACTACAGATATAGACTTAAGATTTTTAACTGCTAAATGATTGATAAATAGACTTAGGCATAACATTAATGGTTGCTCCTAGATCTAACGAGGCTCCCCCTATGATAACTTTACCTATAGTGTAAGGGATAGTGGAAGATCCAGGGTCTTGGCATTTCACAAGGATTTAAGGCTTGAACTTCACAGGGTCTTGGACTCTCTCATTAGGCCTAAACTTCCTCTTATGGGTACACGGGTCTTCAAGGTATTTAGCATAAGCAGGAACCCATTTCATAAGATCAAGCAAAGGAATATTGACTTCTACTTTACCAAACAAATCAATGATATCTTTTTCATGCTTAATGTTAGTCATTCGCTTGCTCATCAAATATGAATTAGGAAAAGGAAGGTCTTGAAGATTTACCTCCTTACCTTGTGCTTCATTGGCTCCATGCTTATTTGATTCCACGTGCTCACTTGTTGGTGCTTGTTCCTTACAACTCTCTGAAGTAGCTCCCTTGCTTCTTAGTTCAGACGTCTTTTCATTCAAAAGTGATTTTTCCTTGGAGCTTTCGGGTTTCTTGATGTTGTTCTTTGTTAAAGGAAATTCTCCACTATCAATCTCCTCTTCACATTCTTCTTCATCTTGATGGTTGAACCTCACTTGCTTCCCACTTTGGAGAGTGATTGCATTTAAACTTTTAGGATTCATCACAGTATTTGAAGGAATGGTTCCACTGCTTCTTGCTTAGTTCTCACTCATGTTGTTGGACAATTGAGTGACAAAAGAGTTAATATTTTTTGGTTTTGTCTCCCATTGCTCCATTCTCTTTTCTAAGGCATTGAACCGAGTAGCATTCTTTGAAGAATCTTGCTGAATCAGAGAAGCTATGGCATTAAACTGGTTGTTGTTAGAATTCTATGCTTCCTGCATCCAAGTCATCATATTGTGCAACAGTTGGTTAGTGTCCTACTTGGGTGGGATAGTCATGATTTATTATTGATTGGGGAACTGGTTGGTGGAATTACCAGCTCCTCCCCCTTGTTGAAATCTATTTTGAGCCCATCCCTCTTCATTCCTCCAACCAAAACCTAGGCTTGGCCTTCCATCCCTTGTTATAAGTGTTGGAATAGGGGTCCCATTTCTGATTTGATTGTCTCGGATACACTATAGACACTTCTTCAAACTGACCAAGGCAAACACTAGATATGTGCATCACTGAACCACAAGTATCACAACTAGGTGCTCTGAGATCCATAGAAGATGTCGGATAATGCACATTCATATTCTTCATCTCTGCAGTGATGAAGAATAATTGTGATGTTAATCTACTCGCCAAAAAGTCATCTTTTGACTCCAAACTCTCCATTCTTTTAAATTGGGCTATTGTGGTGCCCAACTTATGCGCTCATTTGGTCTCTCTAACACTGTGTTGTTGATGATTCAGAGCCATCTTCTTGATCAAATCCCATGCTTCCGAAGCTATAAGATCAATCAATGAACCTCCCGATGCTGCATCTAATATACCTTTGTCTTGACTTTTCAGCCCACCATATAAATATTGCACTAACTATTCATCCGGTATTTGATAGTGGGGGCATCTAGATAACAGATCTTGGAAGCGGTTCCAATAGTCATAGAGAGACTCATCATAATCTTCGTATGCCGAGTAAATCTCCCTGCTCATTGATGAAGTTCGGGAAGTTAGAAAGTACTTCTCTAAGAAACCCTTCCTCAGATTGGCCCAACTATGGTAGGCATTCACCATATGCCTTGGAAGACTCATATACCACTCTCTTGCGTCTCCTTCCAAAGATAGGTGAAAAATCTTCCATAGCATTTGATCAAGTGAAGCTCCCATTGGTTTCATACTCTGACAGATCATAGACAAGGATTGCAAATGCATGTAGGGATCCTCTCCTATCAAGCTATGAAATTTAGGAAGAGAATTAATGGGTAATCCCTTAACTTCAAAATTAACATCAAAATTAGGACAAGCAGTAGTAAATGGATCATAATTCACATCAGAAGTTGTTGCTTCCCTAATAGTCCTTCTCCTTTGATTCCCATTATTCTCATATACTCTCTCTCATGCTCCCCATTATCTCCATTATCACCATTCCTAGGTTGGTTAATATGAAAGTTAGGGTTTTGGAGAAAGGCTGGGTTCTCGACCATATTCACTGCTTCTAAAGGGTTGCTCTCACTACCTTGCCCACTAGACTCTTCTTCAACAATTCCCTTACTTCTCTCCTTGACTATTCTCTCCTTTCTAATTTTTCTCAAACGTCTCTCAATTTTAGGATAGAAAGGTAGGAGTTTCGCTTTCCAGGGCATACATAGGAACAATTCAAAGGAAAAAAAAGTAACAAAATTTTCTCGCAAGCACACAAAGTCAAATAAAAGATGAGATGTGATGGATGCAAGTGTATGGTGTGAGAACGTATGTATGAAAATATATATGTATGGCTCAAACAGTAATCAAAGAAAAGACTCAAAAACTATGCGAATGCAAAAAGAATGCTAAGTATGAAAAGTCCAACTTAGAATGTATGCTTTTGTTTGTGTTTTCAAAATTTTAATGCTATGCAAAGAAAAATAAAAATCCTATACTATTGACAAATATGACACTAAACTATGTAAAATGAAACGTAGAAGAAATGGTTCCTAACCTTAATAAGAAGCAAAAATGACAACGACTAACTTAAAGAAAACCAATTGCTTGGCTCCTTGGCAATGACGCCATTTTGATCCGTGGTGTCTTTCGATCTTACCCTTGGCGGTCGAATCAAAAATTTAATTCCAAGGATTTCAATATAAAGTGCAACCTCAGGTCGTCTCACTTAATTGGAACCTTATGCAATGGACCTAAGCTAGCCTAAATGTCATGAAATGCAAACTAAATTAATTAGGAGGGGGTTTTGGTTCTTTAAGAAAACTAACAAAATTGAACTAATTGTAAGAGAAGTGTGAAAAAGTATTTTTGGATTTTTGGGAATAAGAATTTGAAAGTTAAAAACAATGATCAAATGTGATAAAATCCTCTTGAAAAATGAGCTTAGGCTATCATGGTTCGAAATAAATCTTGGTGGGAGTGAAAATCATTAAGTTTTCAAATGATAAACCTTAAAGAACTCTCTCAGTCCAAGGTTTTAATCAATCAACTCCATTTCTTAAAACCTTCTTGAATGCATCTTAATGTGTGTAATGGGTAAGTTAATGCAAGTGATCAATTTGGGATCTAGCATCATCTCAATATCAAGAACAACTAGGTAGATAAAAGAGAATTAACAAAATCATAAAAAGACATATATGAGACTTCATATATTCAAGCTCCAAGTTCTACATCAACAAACCCAATAACACAATAAATGTTCAACACTTGATTAAACTATAATCAAGAAAATCCAACTACAAAGCATAAATCCTAACTAAGGAGTTCATAACAATGTAGGTAAACATGAGTAAACTACTCCCCTTTGAAGCCCATTGAACTCAAGCCATTGCTACATCTTCAAGAGAAAAAGGTGCTTAGCCAAGCATTGCTTCAGGAGAACTCACAACTGGAAACCCACAAATAGAATCCATAGCAGTAGCTAATGATGAAAGAGATGGAGATGAAGATGGAAGAGAGTGATGAATGGTGGTCGAAGTTGAGAGAGAGAGAGCCGAGTGTGTGAATATGTTGTATATGTCCTGTTGTTGTCTACTCTTAACCTAATTTCGTAGGTTTTTAAACAAAGGATGATTAGATTGGGTCGCATAATGGGTAATTTTTTCAAAAAAGGTTCGAGTTTTCGAAGGTTCGCTGCAGCGAACTTTTCCCGAAAGGTTTTGCTTCATTGCTGATTCCTTCACCGTGGAGAAAGAATTAATCTTCGCCATGACGAACTTTTATCGAAAATTTAGCTGGGTTTCTTTGTATTTCGCCGCGGTGACAGATCCTTTTCGCCACGATGAACTTCCTGTTATGCTTGTTCTCTTTTTGACTTCACTTTAGCCTTCTTTGACTCTACATCTTCTTCTTGAGTCACTTTTCCTTGAGTCTCATATAATAAAAATGGTAGTTTGTAGTATCAATTGTTTTCATAAAAATAATTAGTGCAATTAATACTGATTTGTGACAATTTTTACTCTTAAACTACATAAAATAAAAGTACACACTTACGAGTCAATTTAAGTACAAAATCTAGAAATAGGAGTCACAAAGTGTAGTAAAAGTCATGAAAATGTCGTCAATTTGTGTAATAAACTTGGGCTCGATCACGGGTATAATATGTAAAATACACAAGAAGGGGGGTTGAATATTGTAATCTTTTCAAAAATATTAATCTTTTAAGACTTCTTGAATTTTTTTACAAAATTCATATGAACACAAAAACACTTTGCAAAAGTTGATAAGTAATGCAATCGCAAGTAATATTATCTACTCATCTAACAACAAGAATATTAGAAGATAAGGGTTAGAGAATAGACGATTTATACTGGTTTACCTCAAACCTTGGGCTACGTCCAGTCCTCAAAGTTTGTCTGAGATTTCACTATACTCTTCAACTTTACAAATATTCGTTCTACACTTATAGAGCCTCTTCAGGTCTCTCTCACAAAGTATTCTTTATTTGCTATCTTAGCCTCTCCAAGCTCTAACGTTTCTTTCTCTCTTTAGGAAAGATATTTTTGAGCTTCACGTTACAGGTGTATTTGCTCACTACTTTTGCACTTTGAATACAGAATTTCTCTAAGTATTGTACGATCAAATTTTGTCTCTTGTAAAAAAATTATTTAGTCTTAGATTAGAACAAGTATTTATAGCCTAAGTCTCCAACTGTCTTCTTGAGAAACTGCTTCTTGAATCTTCTAGAAATCGTTATTAGTTGTGTCCTGTAACTAACTCCAGCTAACTAACTGACCAACGTTCTAGAATATCTTCCTTTTGTATCATCTGGAATAATACTTCTTATGTTATCACGTTTCGTTTGATATTGCGTTTCGTTTGGTATCATGTTTCGTCTGGTGACGCGTTTCGTCTATTGTTGCACTTCATTTATTAGTGTGCTTCGTTTGGTGTTGCGCTTCGTCTGGTGTTGATATATCATCTATTGCTGACATATCGTTTGTTGCTGACATATCGTCTATTGTAGATATATCGTCTGTTGTTTACCGCATATCTTCTGGGTTTGACTAAGTGTTACATTGCAAACTTAACAAACTTATCAAAACAATTCATACATTTCTAAGATTATTATTATTTGATTGTCATCATAATTAATTGAAGTGAATTCCTCTTAACTTAACAATCTTCCCCTTTTTGATGATAACAAATAATCATAATTTTAGAAGTTAAAATGATATTCAAACGAATAGACAAATAGTATTTAGACAAATAATAAACAAAGCAAAAATATAAGAAATGCATACAAGATATATACAATGCTTTCTATCTTCTCTTCTCGCTCTCCTCTTTTTCTCCCCCTATTTTTTATTAATAAAAAAGATAGCTCATCGAAAACGCTTCAGAATTTCAAAATACATATGTTGCATGTTAGTGTGGATCGTCTTGAGGTCTTGTTCAATAGTAACTTGTAAAAGTGCTACTTCCTCATGAAGATCACCACTGAGTCAGCCAGTTCATCAACCTTAGGATGAATTTCCTCAATTTGTTTTGCTAAGGTTTCCTGAACTTCCTTCTATTTATTGGGACTCGATTTCGGAACTAGACTTCAACCGGAAAACAGAAAAACATAACGAAAAACAAAGAGCAGAAACGGAAACGAAAAGCGGAACAAAAGAGTGGAAACGAAATCGATCAAAAGCATAAGCAAAAGGCGGACAAAACGGATGCCAAAAACGAAACCAAAACGAAAGAATCAGAAGCGGAGACATAAGGCAGAAACATATCGAATACGAATCTAATTGGATCAAAAGCGAATCGAATCAAAGCATACAAACGGTTCAATTCAACATAATCAAATGTTCCGACATCCTAGAATCGCAAAAACTTAGGAAAACCAAATTAGCGTTGGAAACCTTAAGACTAAACCCATCCGAAACTGGTATAAATTTTTTTCTTCTTCTTTCTCATTCTTTAATCCATTTCATACAAAGCAACTTAATTTTCCATTTGGAAAATTTATCCTCAATCAAACTCAATTCATAAGATTCGTCTAATTCATT
>JANIJH010024516.1:0-11486 GCA_024520975.1 Erythroxylum areolatum | reverse complement strand
TCTTTTCTCATCAATTTCTTTAAAGCATAACTTCTTATATAACACAATACATGTACAAAAATACTCATTTAATTTCACTTATTATTTCTAATTTTCATTTAAAAATCGTGGTCCAACATCACGGGTCTAGAAGACTCCCTAGAGCTCGTGTATGTCCATTAGGTAGAGGTGTATGTCTGTTTAACATGTATACATTGTATACTTTCCAAATTTTGAGATTTTGGCCCTTTAAATGGCAAAATCTCTCTTCTAAGTCTTCATAAAAGTTGTAGATCTTGAAGTCTTCTTTGAAACTGTTCTAAAATGACCTCAATCCAATAACTCTAGTGTAAGTCATGTCAATTTCCCTAAAATAGGTACAATATGATTGAGGACATAATCATGTCAGATTCTTTTGGCCATAACTTCATAATCCAAGCTCCAAATGAAATGATTCTTGAACCAATATACTCTTAACACATTTTTATATTGCTAAATAAAAACTAGTATCCATTGGTATTGATTTGAGAAAGATTGACGAAGAGAGAGTGACAGAATCGATTGGAAGATCATGAATTGGTTGTTTTACTAAACATACTTCGGTATTTTAATCATATCTTGATCTTTAGAGCTCCAAATAAGACGATTATTGTTTCAAAATAAACTAGAGACATGAAGCTACAATTATTCTGAAGATTTAGGCGTCTAACTGATGTGGGCCTGCCCCATTATGGTTTGAGATGATATAAGAATGAGGATGAACCAATGATGGCTAAGGATATTTCATTGAAATAACCTTACAGGACAATGCACTCACGTCTTATGATTCCAGATTGTTAGGCTCCAAAAATAGATTCCAATATAAACTATTGAGAAAGCAAGAGGCTATGGACTTCCACAGAAGTATAGACTCGACTGAGGCAGAAGGGTGGTTAGAGAGAATGGAAAGAGTGTTCGACCAAATGGACTATGAGACAGATGAAAGATTTAATTATGCGATCTCCTTATTGCAAGGTCCTGCATACCAGTGGTGGAAGACTATATCAGGTAGTACCACCAAACCTTGTAGTTTGACCTAGGAAGATTTTTAGGGTATTCCGAGAGAACTACATGTCTAAGATTTACATGGATCCGAAGATGAAAGAATTCTTATATTTGAAAAAAGGCAGGCTCATTGTGGCAGAGTACGAGATAAGATCCAACGAGTTAATAGGATATGCAACTCCATTGATCCCAACTGAGGAAGATAAATGTAGATGGTTTGAATATGGAAATCAGAACAAGGCTATCCATTTCTAATTTGGACAGTTTTATAGAATTCCGAGCAGCCTCGATTATAACTGAACAATTGCTGAAAGATGGTTAAGGAGAGTATAAACGGGAGATTAGAGGAAAGTGGTTGGATGAATCTCAGGCTAACTTTGGCAGAAGCTTTAGAAAATGCCAGAACAGATCATCTCGATTCCAGTCTAGATCTAGACAATCTAGATTCCGATCAAAGGGTGGATTTGTTCAGTCTAGAAGAGTTGAGGACAAATGTCCTCGAACCAGTCACAACAACTGCCTAAGTGTGAGCATTATGGTAAAAAGCATGGTGGTGAATGTTGGAGGTTCACGAGAGCCTGTTTCCATTATGGTTCTATAGACCATATTATCAGAGATTGTTTTGAGATGTAAGGACTACAATATGGAGTTAGAGGAGGAGCAGTGTCTAAGACAATAGTTTAGCAGAGTAGAGCTGGCAGAGCCACACAGAGAGGTAGATGTAGAGGCATAACCCAGTTAGCAAGGCCCAGTGCCAGGACTGAGGTATGGAGTAATCAGTTGCAATCTCAAGCCAGGGTTTATACCATTACCAGACAGGAGGTGCAGAACTCCTCAGACGTGGTAGCAGGTGTGTTGAATGTTTTTAATTTTGAAGTATTAGCATTGGTAGATCTAGGATCTAACACTCATTCATCACATTGCATCTGGCATCTAGATTATAATGTAAGAGAGAAATGTTGAATACTAGTTTAATGGTAAGTACTCTAGTGGGTAGCACAACAGTGATTTGTCAAGTATGTAAAGGGTGCCTAGTTCGGATTGATCAGGCAGAGTTAGAAGTTGATTTGATCATATTGCAGGTGAGAGAGATAAACCTCATCTTAGGCATGGATTGGCTCATTGCTCATAGGGTAGTGATGAATTGTTGTACTAAGGAGGTAGTTCTTGAATCCCCTAATCAACTGAGAGTGGTGTTTTGAGGAGTTAGTCAGGTAGTGCCAACCTAACCAATTACGTGCATGAGTGCTTTGAGATTGATCCGAGGTCAATGTGAGGCTTATCTGGCCCACGTGGTTGATACTTGGGATGAACAAACCATTCAGGATATTCCTATTGTTAGGGAATTTCTGGATGTTTCCTGTTGAACTACTGGGATTACCCCCAGAAAGGGAGATGGAGTTTACTATTGATATTATTCCAGGTACTACTCCTATATCAATTCCTCTATATAGGATGGAACCTATGGAATTGAAGGAACTGAAGATCCAGTTACAGGAGTTGTTAGATAAGGGTTTTATTCAACCCAGTGTGTCACTTTGGGGAGCTCCAGTATTGTTTGTGAAGAAGAAGGATGGAACTCTTAGATCGTGTATTGATTATCGACAATTAAATCGGGTAACATTTAAGAACAAGTATTCATTGCCGAGGATTGATGATTGGTTTGATCAATTACAGGGAGCTCACGTGTTCACAAAGCTAGACTTGATATTAGGATATTATCAGTTGAAGATAGCTGAGGCAGATATACTGAAGAGTGCATTTAGAACAAGATATGGGAAATTTGAGTTTTTGGTAATGTTGTTTGGATTGACTAATGCCTCGAAAGCTTTTATAGCCTTAATGAATAAGGTATTTCAACCTTATTTGGATCGTTTTTTAATTATCTTTATTGATGACATTTTGGTGTACTTGAAGTGTAGAGAAGATCATTATGCATATTTAAGATTGGTTCTCTAGATAATGAGGGAGAAGTAGTTATATGTCAAGTTTAGTAAGTGCGAGTTTTGACTTGATCAAGTAGTATATTTGGGTCACAAGTAGAAGTAGTGATGAAGTGGGAGGCTCTAAGGAATGTGTCTGAGATCTGGAGTTTCCTTAGATTAGTTGGCTATTACAGAAGGTTTATCGAAGGGCTTTCACTAATTTCAGCCCCTTTGACAAAACTTTGAAGGAAGAATGTGCCTTTCAGATGGAATGATGAGTGTTAAAGGAGTTTTGAGGAGCTAAATCATCAGTTAACTATAGCACTGATGTTAGCTATTCTATTTAGCTTTGGAGGTTATGTTGTGTGTAGTGATACTTCACCCCAGGGTTTAGGATGTGTACTGATGCAACATGGGAAAGTAATAGCACATGTATAGAGACAGTTGAGGTCTCATGAGTTTAATTATCTAGTTCATGATTTGGAACTTACTGCAGTGGTATTTTCTTTGAAGATTTGGAGGCACTACTTGTATAGTGAAACTTTTCATGTATTTACTATTCATAAAAGTTTGAAATATATGTTGAGTTAGAAATAGTTAAATATGAGACAAAGGTGATATATTGAATTGTTGAAAGATTACGATTGCGCAATTGAGTATCATCCTAGTAAAGCTAATATGCTAGTTGATGTGTTAAGTTGGAAGTCCAATAGCAGTGTGGCACAAGTACAATTATTGAGGTTACCAAACCTAGTTCATTTGAGAGCACTGAACGTTGAATTGAATGTTAGGCAGAATGAAACATTAATAGCTACATTGAAGTTGAGATCGGTATTGCTTGACAGGATCAAAAAGGCTCATAATAGAGATCCAAACTTAGTGAAGTTAATTGAGAAGTTGAAAGTGAAGTTGGAATCTGAATTTGAAGTTAGAGATGATACATTGTGGTTAAAGCAAAGATTTTGTGTGCCCGATGTTGATAATTTGAGGAAAGAGATTTTGGAGAAAGCTCATGTAGTGACTTATACTATGCATCCTGGTACTACCAAGATGAATAACAAGTTAAAACAACATTACTGGTGGTCGGGAATGAAAAAGTAAATAGTAGAGTTTGTTTTAAAATGCATAACATAACAGTAGATTAAGGTTGAGCACTAGGCCTAGTTGGAAAATTACATTTGTTGCCTATTCTAGAATGGAAATGGGAATGAATCACTATAGATTTTATTATGGGTTTGTCGAAGACTCTAAGACAACATGATGCCATTTAGGTCATTGTGGATAGATTGACCAAATCGGCTCATTTATTGCCCATGAGAGAAAATTATTCACTAGATCAGTTAGCTCGACGATACGTGAATGAAGTTGTGAGATTACATGGGGTTCCAATGTACATTGTATCAGGCATGGATCCTAGATTTACCTCGAGATTTTGGAGTAGCTTATAGACAACTTTAGGTACAAAGCTAAATTTTAACACAGTATTTCATCCTCAGACAGATGATCAATGTGAGAGGATGATCAAGATTGTTGAGGATATGCTCAGAGCTTGTGTTCTAGAGTTTCAAGGAGCATGGGACCAATATATAGCTTTGATTAAATTTGCATATAATAATCAGTATCACAACAGTATCAATATGGCTCCATATGAGGCATTGTACGGTAGAAAGTGTCGTTCGCCTTTATATTGAGATGAAGAGGGTCTAAGGATTATTAGAGGTCTAGAATTGATTCAGGACTTTATTGATAAGGTAAAATTGATCCATAGAAGAATTAAAATAACACAAGATAGACAGAAAAGCTACATGGATCAGTATAGGAGAGATATGGAGTATCAGGTAGGAGATAAAGTATTTTTTAGAGTATCACTTAAGCGCAGTGTGCTGAGGTTTAGCAAGAAGGATAAGCTAAGTCAGAGGTACATTGGTCCATATGAGATAATCAAAAGAATTAGACCATTGGATTATAAGTTAGCCTTGCCTTCTGAAATGGCTCAGATAAATAATGTGTTTCATATGAGTATGCTTAGGCGATATCAATCGGATCTAACTCATGTGATACCGACTTAGGAGATTGAAGTCTTTAGTAATCTGAGTTATATTAAAGAACCAGTTAAGATAATTGGATATCAGAATAAGCAATTAAGGAACTGAGTGATCCCAATGGTGAAAGTCCTTTGGAGGAATCATTCGAGTGAAGAAGCCACATAGGAGACGGAGGAACATATAAGGAATCAGCACCCCTACCTATTGACCATTTAGGTAAAAATTTCAAGGACAAAATTTTTGTTAGGAGGAGAGAATTGTATCATCCTGTTACTCATGTTAAGGCGAGAATAGTGAAATATGAGAAATTAATGAGAAACTAGTAAATGCATATCTGCTTTGCACATTTTCACACATACATGAGAATTTTGATTATTGCACATGAATATGATTGTATATGCATTTATTGACTTTTTCAGGTTTAACTGAGTTATAAATGCGATTAAGATGTGAATTGTGAATTCTTTGTGGTGAAAATTTATTTAGAGCATATTATGATTATTTCAAAATTTTTGATGAATTTTAGGAAATTTTTAGAATTTGGAGTATTTTTGGACTAGAAATAATGGACCACTTATATTGTGACACGTAGACTGAATAAGTTAGTGACAATTGGCTCACGTGAATAGTGACACTGAAAGATATGATATGCATACACGTATTCTGATGTTTTGAGTTAGGGAAGTTTACTGTAGCAAGTGTTCTTCACTGTGAAGAAAAACTCAGCACCAAATAGTGAATTGTTATGCTTTCTGTACACTTAGTTCCCTCTTATTTTAGGAAGTAATTGCTAGATCAAGTAAGTGAATTTGATGATGTTTTAATGTTGTTGATTCTACATATAAATTTATTCATGAGTGTTTGAGTAGTGTAGTTCAGTGATAAATGAATTAGATGAATGATTTGTGAAATAGGTTCTATTTTGAATATGCAAAAGTTCTTGAAAGTTGATATAGAAATAAAAACTTTGTTTTGGTTTAGAGAAATCCGAATATATTAATTTTACTGTTCATGCATGAATTTGTGGAAATGAATCTAAATGTTTGATATGAAATAAAGTTTTGATGAGGTTTTAATATAGAGTTGATGAATTGATAAGTTGTTATGATGAAATGAAAGAGTTAGACAAAATGGAAAAAAAATTGCATAAGATGGAAGTAGAAAGTGAAACAAAATGTAGAAGTTAGAATTTGCATATTTCATAATAGGATTTTTATGTTTGTGTTTAATATGGATTTTTTGAATTATTTTATACTGATGAGCTAAAAATTTAGTTAAAAGAATTAGATTAAGTGTTATTTATGATGATTGAAGAAGATTGAAGTAAGAGTAAAATTCTGGAAAATTACAGTAGAGAGAGGAAGTGAATATAACGTTTCAGATTTTTGGTGTTTGAATGGTAAGTTTGAATCTGATTTGTTTAGAGTTTGTACTAGAGTTAGAAATGCTGTATAGATGATTCAAAAGTGTGTCAATCTGGAAATGAAAGAGAAATGGAAGGAGAAGAAGAAGAGTAATAATCAGTGAAGAAGAGGAGGAAGCGCGATTGTGCTTCAACACAATCACGACTTCGTTGTTAATAGTTGCAGTCGTAAGATGAGGGAAAGAAATGAACTGTTTTTGGATATCTGAAGTCGCGATTATGACTCAAGGTGTAATTTCACAATTATGCTTGAGCGTGATCGCGACTTTGTAGGCGAGTTGGTGAGGATATCGTAGACGCACGATCGCGACTCAAAGGTGAAACTCACGATTGTGCTAAAAGTCATTTTCTGAACATCCTTCGGTATTTTTGTTATAACTTCTTCACCCAATATTCAAATGACTTTATTCCTAAACTAGGAGACTCCTAAGACATTGATCTTCATCTCCAGCAAAAATGATAGCCATCTGAAATGAACTGATTAATTAATTTAAGATGAAAATGATGACTGTGTTGAAGTATGATAACTAGAATGATTTTACTAAACATACTTCAATATTTTGAGAATATTTTGATCTATAGGTTTTCAAACAGAATGATTCTTGATTTGAAATAAACTAGAGCCATAGGGATACAAATTGTCTTAAGAGATAGAATTTTAATTCTATCATTAAGAAATGTAAAATCTGACTTGAAACTGAATATAGAGTACAGTTATGTTTTAAGAACAATCCAAAGTAAATTGAGTATAACTTTGGTGATACTAAATCATAAATGATCTTTATATCATTAGAAATTTAAGAAATCGGAGAATAATTGACTAGAAGAAATTATTTCCTAATTGTGTCATTTACGTTGTCAAAATGATGATGCATGTTGACCCGAAAGCACGTTGTTAGAAAAAAAATCTGAAAAGAGTCATTTGATATGCATGGGCATGAGTTAAGATCTCACACTCGTGATCTTTGGACATGCACGAGTGTGAATCTTTGGACATGCACGAGTGTGAGTTAAGTCCTCACACCCATAACTAAATTAATTTGGACTACACAATTGTGAGTTTTGTGTGCATATCCGTGACTTTCTTGGAATGTAAATTGTTTATGAGGGCTTTGATATCTGAATGATTTGGTGATAAGAATTCGATAAGATACCCGAATTTGTCATTGAACATGCATTGTGCTTTTTTTATATACAGAGATGTGCATAACGAAATATTTATACATTTGTACAAAAGTGTGATATTTTGAAATGTGTTTTGCGTGATATGGAGGAGCACATTGGATGCCAGTCAGACATTATCGGACCATCCAGGCAACAGCATATTGGAGCGTACTGTGAATGAACCTAGATGATTTTCCTAGGATTGATTGTATTTATTTAATTTCCAAATATTAAATGTTTGTGATTTGTTTATGGATTTCAGTATGTGTATTTGAGTTTTGAATGATATATGAATTCTCAATGAAAGTTGAATGCCAGACTTAGGTCCGATAACTATGAGATTTCTGATTGTGCATCGTATGTGACTGTTGTACATGGCATATTCTATATTTGATTCTTTTCATAAAATGCATTCTCAGATAAAGGCGTTATGATTGGAGTAGCCAGTATGAAAGCACCTGCACGTAGAGCTTTACACCATGATTTCTGATTTTACACATAGAGTTATGCTTCGTGATTCTGTTCTGACTGAGCCCTATGGGCCAGTATTTGTATAAGTATATGATAGGCACTCAATCATAGCAATAAGAGTGAACGTGAGTCTCATACATATAGCATTCATATATGATTGAAATTCATTGAATGATTTGCGAAGCTGAAATAAATGATAAATCGATATGAACTATCTGACTATATGACTTGTGTGATTATATGTTATGCCATGTTAATGTGAGTATTTGGAATTTACATCTTCTGAATGAATATTTTTGAAATATGGGATTTGTTTATGTGACCTGCGTGAAATCATCAATGATGGTTCGCTCATTGAGTTTTCAAAACTCAAAAAAAATTACAACGTTGCTTTTTAGGTACGAGATGAAAGACCTAGTTTCTTAATCTAGACTAGAGGAACATTTTGGACTAGTTATGGCTCAGAGGTCTATCAGCTAACATCAAAAGAATTGTAATTTGTATTTTTTAGTTTTTCTCTAGAACTTGTATAAAGTTTGTAAAAATACAGTGTAAGCTTTCGTGAATGAGTGCAATGAAAGGTTTTTAATTTTCATGACTTTTAATTAAGTCATTCGATGCCATGAAAAAGTTGGATTTTTTTTACTCTAACGTACCATTATCATAGGATATGTACTTGAATGTACTTGGACATTCGGGTTTATACCTTATGGTAGTCGGATGTTGTACCTTTTGTAGTCTTGGTCCTTCATTGTAGTCGGTTGCATCCCCCAGTTTTGGCCTTTTTGAACGTGACTTGAAAATTTTGCGTGCCTATTGCTTTCTTTATTCTGCTCACCCATTTCGTCGGTGATGCTCTCCTCCTCTTGATTACCACCAGATAGATTAGTAGGGATCTCAACATGATTATCAATCACTTTACCACTTCTCAGAATAATGACAGTTTGAGCTTTCTCGGGTTGATTGGGAAACTTCCTTTTTTATTGTTATGCATTTGAACAGTGAGTTGCCCTACTTGGATCTCAATCCTCTTCACAGACACCTCCAGAGAATTGAATCTCTTATTGTTTGTTTCCTGATTTTGAATTGTGACCTAAATAAATGCATTCAAGCTTCCCTCTAAAGAAGGTTTGCTTGGTGCATTTTGAAGTGAAGATTGCCCTTGGTAGTAATTTGGCCACTGAAATTTTGGCATTGTGGTTAGGGTTGTACGGGTTGATTTTTGGTCTTCCATAAAAAATTGGGGTGGTTTCTCTAACTAGGGATGTAGGTGTTTAAGTAGGAATGATTTTGCTCCCTTGGTTGAAAATCATTGAGTGAGTTCACTTCTTCTTCATTATCTACAAAAGCCTCACAAGAATACGAATAACCATTAGCTCCATGACCATAAGTTCCATATATACCATATATCTCTTGATTTGGAATGTTTTGGGGCAGTCTTGTAGTTAGCATCTTTACATGCCTTGTTAACTCGGCTAACTACATAGATAGCTCTTGATTTGAGCTCACTTTATGAACTCTTGGTCTTTGTCCCCTCACACTCTTTTGTTGAGAATTGGACCTTGACATTTTTAAAGATTTCATATGTTCCTTCGGTTGTCTTCTCTCCCATATCTCCTCTTGCTGCATTGTCCACTATACACTGACACTGTTGCATCAATCCATCATAAAAGAACTGGTTCTTTATGCGGAGCGGAAAGTGATGGTGTGGACACTAAATTAGCAGATGTTCGAAGTGTTCCACGTCTCATGGAATGGCTCTCCCTCCATCTAAGTGAATGTAGCTATATTTGTCAGCAACTTATAAGTCTTTTGGTGGGAATAGAACTTTCCCATTAATTTTTTGTACACCTCCTCCTATGTAGTCCATAAACCGAATGTAAGAGTCATCAACCATGTCTTGGCCTAATCCTTCAATGTGTATGGGAAGCACCTCATCCTAAGTTGACCATCCAATATGAATGTATGGAGAGTGGTAAAGAATTCTTGAAAGAAGTTTAAAGGGTCTTCATTGGGAACCCTATAGAAAGACGGTAGCATGTTGTAGTAGATGCTCTTCAATTTGTAGTTTCTGGCTGCCTCTCCTAGACAAAAGCATGAAGTGACAGTATAGATTATAGGTCTGGCATACTCTATCATTACTAATTGCCCTTCACCCATCTCTTGATCTTCTTGTTTGGGTCCCTCATGATTATCTTTCAAATCCCTTGGAGGTCCTCTTATTTGATGTATGTTGTCAATAAAGGGAGCAAGTTTACCTTCTTGAGACCTCCTTCCTTGCATAAACAAAATAAAGACAACACTAAAATAGTAATGAAAATTGACAAAACAAATCAATGAAATAACACAACAAAAATGTATGCATAAACAGACAGAACAATTGACAGAACAATCAAAAATAAATTAAGTGTAAACACTAAACATCTCCCTGGCATTGACGCCAAAAACTTGTTATTCCTTAAATAAGTTCTAAAAAATACCTAGTCCATCCTACTTATAAGTATACAAGGTAGTTGTAGTTGATTACCTAGGATCATCTCCTGTGGAGGTGTAATTGGTCCACTCAAATTAACCTTAAACAAAAATAAAAATAAATGTAATCCTAAACATTTTATACCGATTTGTTGAGTGAAGGGCTTAAAGAAAATTACAAAATCAAACTGAGAACTAAACATAATTAATTGGGAGCAAAAACGAATAGATTAATCAAAGTGGGAAACTCTTCAGAATTAATTTCAGTAATTTTATGCTGGACATAGTTTCCGAAGCCCAACCCTTGAAAAATTACCATAAGACTTGAGCCTGTGTATTACCTTACAGGGTTGTTTTAATGAACCCTCATTAGCCATCATCCCACATGGGTGGCATGCCCACACTAATTAATCATCAAAAACGAACTCATTTCTCCTATTTTCGAGCAAATTTTGGGAAACCTCAAATAAAAATTTCAATTTGGCTTCTTCAAAACATTTGTTCTCCATTGTCTTCAGTTTCTAATGACAGAAAATTAATCAATTTGGTGCAAAAATCTAAAAGTTAATGCCCACACATTTTTGGACCGTTATTAAACTGAAATAGTACACTATACTCAATTTATATCCAGATATTGAAAGTTTTAGAGTCTGAATTAAAATTCAATCTCTTCAGAAGAGTTGTATACCTAATTCTCTAGTTTATTTAGAAATAAGAATCATCTCATTTGGAGCTCTACAGATCAAGATATCTTCAAAATACTGATGCATGTTTAGTAAAACATCCAGTTTATACTCTTCCAATTGATACCCTCACTTTAATTCGATTAATATTTTTGAATCAATACCAAAAGCTATAAATTTTTACGGAGAGATATAGGAATGTGTTAGGAATCCAATGCTTCAAAAAACAAGTCATTTAGAGGTCGGACGACAAAGTTAAGGTAAAAAGAGTGGAATATGT
>JANIJH010024431.1:0-11490 GCA_024520975.1 Erythroxylum areolatum | reverse complement strand
TCTCCGTCCCGCACTTTTGGAATGGACTGAATTTTCTGTCCGTGTCCACTGCGGACGGGACAGAAATTCTTGAAGACTCCAACCAAACAATGTTTTGGACAGTATTTTTTGTCTTTGTTCACTGTCCTCACCCTCGAAGGACAGTAACCAAACACTGGGTAAATAAACTGCAAGAGAGTTACACCAATTGGAGTCTTGAAAATAGTTTGATAAGCCCATAGTGCATCATCAAGCTTCAATTCCTAATGTTTCCTTGAATTTTTGCCCATCTTCTTTAATATTCTCTTAAGCTCATTATTAGCGACCTCCACTTGTCTACTTGTTTGCGAATGATACAGCATGGCCACATGATGCTAGACTCGATATCTCTAAAGAAGAGAATTGAAATACTTATTACAGAAATGGGCTCCTCTACTAATTATGGCTTTTGGCACTCCAAATCCATTGAATAACCTTTTTATAAACTTTTGCACCACCTTAACATCGTTAGTTAAAGTTGCTATTGCTTCAGCCCATCGTGATACATAATCCACTCCTACTAAAATGTAGGTGTTACCCATGTAGAATGAGAATGGTCTCGTGAAATCTAATCCCCATATATCAAAAACTTCTACCTCCAAAATGTTAGAAAGTGGCATCTCATCTCTCTTTTAAATGTTTCCCAATCTTTGGCATCTTTCACATTGTGTTACAATTCACAAGCATCTTTAATCAAGTTAGGCTAATAGAACCCGCATCCCAATATTCGAGTTACCATTTTGTTCACTCCTTAATGCCCTGCATAAGTAAAATAATGATAATATGTTAGTATGTCTGGCATGTCCTCCTCCAGAACACATATCCTAATCAAACTGTCAACATAAGTTTGATAAAGGATTGGCTCATACCATAATTAGTGAGTTCATTCATACAAGAACCTTTTCCATTATTGGTAAGACAAATTTAATGGAAGGATACTGATAGTTATGCATTAGTGTGTGTTTTTCTAAGTATTTGGCATGTGTTTCTTGCATAATAGGTTATTATTATGGTGTTTTAGGAATTATTTTGTGTGTTTTTGTTTACTTTGATCTTCATATTTGTTCTTTGATGATTGATGTGGGTTTAAGGTAAGAATTGATCATTTTGGTGTAGGAATTGAGGGTGGCCAAGTTTATGATTGAGTTAAGGACCAAGAGAGGAAAAGCGAAGTGAAGGAACTATAAAACAAGAACCCATAATCGTGGGAATGGGTCTGTTGCTGGAGGAACCATTGATGCAGTTGCTGGAGGATCTTTGATGAGAAAAACTATCAATGCAGCTTATGATCTTTTAGAAGAGTTGGCGAGCAATAGTTGTATGTGGTCAAGTGAGAGGAGTAGACAAGGACAAAAGGAGCAAAAATGTATGATCCCAATTGACTCCGTTATAGCTTTATAAGCATAGATCACAACCCTTACCAACGAGTTGAGCAATATACAAGGAGCATATTCATTTATAACCAAAGCTATGCAATCACAGTGTGAGTTATATGAGCAGGACAATCATTGCATAATAGAATGCTTCTTGTTAGGATCTAGTAGCATAAAATAGGTAAATTACTAAGGCCAATCACAGAGACGTAACAATCCGTACTATAATATTTATAATTGGGGGTGGAAAAACTACCCAAATTTTTCTTAGAGTACTAATAATGTAAGTGGCCAAGCAAGACCAAAAGATCCTCCTAGATTTCAACAAGACCAACTTGAATCTTTGGAGACCAAAATGGGCAAGTTAATAGATGTCTTAGGGTCCAAACTAACAAATCAAAAAGAGAATTAAAAGAGGATGTTTTTGAGCTAGGAGGAAAGTCAGAAGAGGATGGAGGAAAAGTTTGATCAGATTATAAAGAGCCATGCCTCATCCATCCACAACTTGGAGGTACAGGTAGGTCAACTTGCTAATGTTTTGTCTTTTAGAAGTGTAGGTAGCCTACCAAGCAATACTAAGGCCAATCCAAGGGAACAACTCAAGGCTATTATACTTTAAAGTGGCAAGCAGATGGAGGAACCATGTGTGCGAAAGGATAGCCAAGAAAAGGGGAAAGGTAAGGAGGTAAAAGAAGACAAAGAAGAAGAGAGGCCTTATGTACCACCACCACCCTACAAGCCTAAACTTCCATATCTACAAAGGGTGAGACAACATTAGGTGGACACTCAATTTTCCAAGTTTTTGGAGAAACTAAAGAAACTTTGGATTAACTTGTCATTGGTAGAAGCCTTGGAGTGCATGCCTAAGTATGTGAAGTTTCTTAATGATATACTAACACATAAATGCACTTAGGAGGACAATCAGACGGTAACTTTGATGAAGAATTGTAGTTTGATCATATCAAGCACGATGCCTCCAAAACTATAAGATCTGAGGAGTTTTAATATTCCATGTGTTGTTGGTGACTTTAAATTTTCTAAATGCTTATGTGATTTAAGTGTAACTATTAACTTGATATCTTTGTTTATTTTTAGGAAATTGGGACTAGGAGAGATTAAGCAAACATCTATGCTAATTTAACTTGCGGATCAATCCATCAAAAGGCCATTTGGAGTTGTAGAAGATGTGTTGGTAAAAGTGGATAAATTTATTATATTTGTTGATTTTGTTGTGTTGGATTTTGAAGCTGATAGAAATTGTCCATTGATTTTAGGTAGGCCCTTTATGAATACTAGTAGGGAATTAGTTGATATGCATGAAGGAAAACTTATTTTGAGAATTGGTGATAAACAGGTTGAATTTAACATGTCTAAATCTTTAAAGAAACCGATGGATGGTACTGTATTTATGAAAATTGATGTTGTGGATGAGTGTGTGAAGGAGGTTGAAGAGGAAGTTAATGAAGTTGTTGAAGTGCACAAGGATAAGAGTGTGAGAGAAGAGGAATTATGTGAGGAAGTTGGGCTAAAGAAGTTAGAGAGAATAGATATACCCACACCACCTTCCATTATTAAGCCCCCCACTTTAGAACTTAAACCCTTACCTGCCCACTTGAGATACACCTTTTAAGGTAAGAACCATACCTTACCCATCATTATCTCCAACCAATTAGATTGTGAGCAAGGAGAGAAAGTGGTGGAGATCATTAGGAAGATGATGAGAGCTATGGGTGGAAAAGTTCTAATATCAAGGGGATTAGCCCCAATGTGGTGATGCATAGGATTAACCTAGAAGAAGGATATAAAACTGTGATGAAGCCACATAGAAGGTTAAATCTAAACATACAAGATGTTGTGAAGAAGGAGGTAGTGAAGCTTTTGGATGCGGGGGTTATTTATCCCATTGCAGATAGTGAGTGGGCGAGTCCGGTATAGTGTGTGCCTAAGAAAGGAGGCATGATAGTGATGGAAAATGAAAAAAGGTGAAAAGATTTGTATTAGGACCATCACAGGTTGGAGAGTGTGTATTGATTACCAAAAGCTCAAATTGGCCACCAAGAAAGATCATTTCCCTTTACCTTTTATGGACATTGAGAGGGTGACTGGCCATATATTTTACTATTTTCTTGATGGATAGTCAGGGTACAATCAAGTGTTTATATACCCACAAGATTAGGAGAAGACCACTTTCACTTATCCTTATGGGACTTTTTCTTATCAGAGGATGCCTTTGGTTTATGCAAT
Source organism: Erythroxylum areolatum (assembly GCA_024520975.1). Lineage (NCBI taxonomy): Eukaryota > Viridiplantae > Streptophyta > Magnoliopsida > Malpighiales > Erythroxylaceae > Erythroxylum > Erythroxylum areolatum. Next base: position 7,855 of record JANIJH010024431.1, on the reverse strand, counting down.
GCACCTGCCACATTCCAAGTTATGGACATGAATAAGAACTTCATAGAGGTATTTATGGATGACTTTTCAGTCTTTAGAGATGCTTTGATCATTGTTTGTTTAATTTAGACAGAGTGCTTCAAAGATGTGAGAAGTCTCATTTAGTCTTAAACTGGGAGAACTCTCATTTTATGGTCCAAGAAGGAATTTTATTGGGCCATAAGATCTCATGCAAGGAGATTGAATTAGATCGAGCTAAGATTGAAGTAATTGAAAAACTACCACCTCCCACTAACATCAAGGGTTTCGATCCTTCTTTGGTCATGTAGGGCTCTACAGACGGTTCATCAAGGATTTCTCTCTTATTGCTAGACCAATGTCTCATTTATTAGTTAAAGGTGTGCCTTTTGTGTTTGATGATGCTTGTTTGGATGCTTTTAATAGGTTGAAGAAGGCACTTACAACATCACCCATTCTGACGTCATCAAATCGGTCTCTTCCCTTCAAGATTTTTTATGATGCAAGTGATCATGCCATCGGTTGTGTCCTTAGCCAGCGAAAGGAAAAGAGATTGTATGCCATCTACTATGCAAGCAAGACCTTGATGGGAGTACAAATGAATGACACAACTACGGAAAAAGAGTTGCTTACTGTGGTATTTGCATGTGAGAAATTTCGTTCTTATCTTTTAGGCTCACATGTTCTTGTTTTTACAGACTATGTGTCATTTCGATATCTTTTTACAAAGAAAGATGCTAAGGCAAGCCTCATCTGGTGGGTGCTTTTGCTCTAAGAATTCGACATTAAGATTAAAGAAAAGAAGGAAGCAGAAATTGTTATAGCAGACCGCCTATCATGACTTGAAGGGGACACTATAAAGAAGAAGTGGAAATTGAGGAAATGAGGCTTTAATAATGGTAGATAATCATTTTTGTCCTTAGTTTGCAGATATTGCAAATTACCTCTCATGTGGTATTCTTCCTTCCAATCTATCTTATAAACAAAGGAAGCATTTTGTGTTTCAATCTTCTTGTTATATTTGGGATGAACAAGTACTTTATAAGATATGCTCTCACAATGTGATTCGAAAGTGTGTCCCTGAAGATGAAATGCCTGAAATTTTGATGCAATATCATAGGTCACTTTATGTAGGGCATTATGGAGCTAATAAGACTATAGCTAGAATTTTGAGTGTGGATTCTATTGGCCAACCTTGTTGAAGGATGCTCAAGATTTTGTGCTGAAGTGTGAGGCAGCATATCGAAAAGGGATGAGATGCTATTTTCAAACATCATAGAGGTGGAGATATCCAATATATGGGGTTTGGATTTCGTGGGACCATTCCCATCCTCCTTAGGTAACACTTATATATTGGTTGGAGTTGATTATGCTTCTAGGTGGGTTAAAGTCGTAGCTACTCTAACTAATGACGACAAGGTGGTTCAAAAGTTCATCAAGAAGCACTGTACTAGATTTGGGGTACCTAGAGTGATCATAAGTGATGGAGGGAGCTATTTTTGCAACAATCCCTTTAAGGCTCTTCTGAGAAGATACAATGTGCATCATAAAGAGGTTATCCCTTACCACCCCCAAACCAGCAGCCAAGTGCAGGTGGTGAACAAAGAGTTGAAGAAGATTTTGGAGAAAGTAGTGAGCACTTCAAGAAAGGATTGGGCTTTGAAGCTAGATGACACCTTATGGGCTTCCAGGACAGCTTTCAAATCACCCATAGGTACCACACCATATCAACTTGTATAAAAGCAAAGCTTGTCATTTATCATTGGAGTTGGAGCATTGGGCATATTGGGCCATTAGAAAGTTGGCCATGGATTCGAAGCTAGCAGGTAAGAAGAGATTGTTACAACTTGATGAATTGGAAGAGTTGAGGTTTGATGCTTATGAAAATGCCAAATTGTACAAGGAAAGGGCAAAGAAGTGGCATGATGCTCACATCATGGGGACTTGGTGCTTTTGTTCAATTGAGCTTTGGAGTTGGAAAATGACAAAGGTGAAGCATTCAACGTCAATGGGCATAGATGCAAGCCATACTATGGAGGGACATATTCATAAGAAAGGGAAGTAATCTCTTTCCTTTCTTCCACTCCTTCTTGATTGCATATGGAATGGTCAAGCTAATGACCTTAACTTAGCATGTTTACCATTCTTTTGCTTGTCTTTGTTTACTTGTTTGTTTGATTTGTTTGGTTGTGGTTATGTTTGGTTTGAATTTGATATGATTTCTTGGTCTTGTTGGTTAGGTGATTTTGATGTGGTTACAAGTTGCTTGAATGTCAAGAGTGCATGCTGAGCTTGGAAGAAGGCTAAGAAGTTGAAAAAGTTAGAGTACCTATAATCGTGGGAATGGGTTTGTTTCCCACGAATGTGGGAAGGCTCTTCAGAAACTTTCTAGAGCCTTATCACATGATCATAGGAATCATAGGGATTCCCACTATCGTGGGATCCTTCGACGAAAGATTTTAAAAACTCCCTCTTTCTTATTCTTCTCAGTTTCTCTCACTCTAAAGCCGACTTCCACTAACCCTAACCTCAAAATTCCTTCATCTTTTCCCCAAATCTTGGTATTTTCTCCACTTTTCCATCATTATTCACTTCTTTAACACTTATTTCACATTACCCATTCAAGAATACAAGGATTTGGTGAGTTTTCTCTCTCTTTTTCAAAAACGTGCTCACCTCTCTCTTGACTATTTTTGCAGATTGTTCTCATTCAATGGCTCCAAAGAAGCTTATAGCCTAAAAACCAATAGGCCAACTACACCTTCAAGTCTCTAGAGAAGGTAAACCGAACCCATTCCCTATTTTTTCAGAAGAAGAAGGTATGAGATTTTGGGACTTTAAAGATAGAGAGTTATTGCCTCCTAGGTACTTTGATTTTGAACGATTAGAACTCTAGTACTAAGGCATAACATTGAATGATTAGCTGTGAATATTGGTTGGGGTCGTCTAATTCATTGCGATGTACCGATATACCCCATGATGACTATAGGATTTTTCACCACTGTGCGCTACAATCCTAAAATGGACATATTCTGGTTTAGGATAGGTAGTCATGCAGATAAGCTTGATTATATTGTCACTCGTGCGCTCTTTAACTTGTCTAACACTAAAGTTTTAGATGACCATGATGAATTTTATGTGGATGATTACTGGAAAAGCCTTAAGGGTGAAAACACTTTTGATTTTAGGAATGGATCTAACACTTTGATTCGTAGCACTGAGCACTTACTTCTTCACAAATTTATGTGCTTAATTGTTTTTAACAAAACTGAAAGCAATAAGTGTTCGTTTCTTTGGTGCATGGATCGTAAAATTAAAGTGAATACCCCATATTGTATTTTTTAGTCTATTGTGAGTTGCATTAATAAGGAAAGCTTGATAAGTATGAAATACATCATATTTTAGGGTATAATTTGAGGTGTTTATTTGTTTATTCAATTGTTTAGTATGTATTTTCAGTAGAATTGTGTTAGTTTGTGAATTATACGTGTTTAAGTGTTTTTATAGGTTAGTACAGGCATTTGAGCTTAATTATTAGGTCTTTGATATACCTTGATGTGTTTGAGGGCCAACAGAGAAGAACAAAGAAGTTCAAAGAGACTTGGACCAGAACAATGGCTCATAATTATGGCCTATATGCTACAATCGTGAAAGAAGCATAAGACTTGGCCTACGATCGTGGCCTGCCTACCATGATTATGATAGAAAACATACAAGTGGCCTATGATCATAGCCTACATTGGGTAGTCACCCAGACACACAGAAAAGTCAAGTTTTAAGGGATTTTTTGGACCTTTCGACCCCGAAAAAATGTAGGGCTACCCAGAACACTTTAAGTATATAAATAATGAAACAAAAGAGAGGAAGAGCATTTTTCATCAGCCACCATCACGAAACCCTAGAGAGAGTTCATTGAGAGATTAAGGAAGAGACGAAGGAAGAGAGACAAGGAGAAGAAGCCTACACGAAGTACTTCCTAGAACAAGAGATTTCTTGTCATTACTGCCTCCATCATCCATTCAAATCTATTTTCTAGTGTATTTCCATTTTTATCTATATATAGAATTGGAATAGTTATTAAGATAGGATTGATGAATGTTGAGGATTGTCTAAACTCACCTTCGAGTTATTTTTATCTTTGATTCAATAAAAATCAAATTGTTTATATGAATTGGATTCATTGTGATTGATTTCTACTTTTTTATAATTCAATAATAGACTGAGATGGTGAACCAATGAAAAATAATTAAATTGGGCTAACGAGAGTTAGGTAGGTTAATAAGAACTAGAAATCAATCAACTTGGTAATTGTGTGACGAGAGATCTCACATAGGTTCCAGTAGTCTAGTGGACAACTTCATATCTAATTAGGGTTTGGATAAATTGTGAATTGAGAAATTGTAATTTTCCATAATCTAGTTATAACTTGAGAGAGAGTAACCAACCTTAGGATAGTCCAAGACCAATAATCCGACATTTCATAATTAATTAGGTTAGTGTTGAAGATAAGTAAAAATTTCCCCTTTCTGTCAATTAGTAGTCCTTATGTTAATTCTTGGTGTGTGCATTGCAATTTACTGATTTGTTAATATTTTGTTATTTATTCTTGAGTTGACTTGGTTGATTGAATTGATTGATTAAATTGTGTTATTATTTTAGCTTAGTTATAGTTGAATTTCTACAATTTGTTTCAGCTTAGAGTTTAGGATTAGATTAACTCTCCTTATGGATCGATACCTTAGATTCTACACGAACGACCTGTATGCTTGTAGAATATCAAGGTTAAAATATTAAAACTATGCATATCGGAAAACCATGATCAAGTTTTTGGCGTCGTTGCTAAGGAGGCAATTAGTTTAGTTATATAGTTTAAGGCGATTAGTTTAGTTTTTAATTTTTATTTTCGATCTTTCTTTTCTATTTCTGAAATCGTTCTCTTACATGAACACAAGAGTCACGAGAGTTCAAGTCATGCAGCTAAAAAGTTAGATTTAGACATCACTCGACTAGAACGAACCATTAAAAAAGCTAGGTGTAATGAAGAAGAAGAAATCGTGAAGACAACAATGGTCGAGAAATTTTAGCAGGATTTGGATCACAAGTGAACCAAGGATGACAACAAATGACCTTTATGGACTTTATGAGACCAGGGTTCAATGTGGCTAATTAAGGTGTAGCTAGACCACCAGCACAAGCCGCATCTTTTGAAATTAAACTAGCTCTCTTGATCATGCTTCAACAAAACGTGCAATTTTATGGACTAGCAAATGAAGACCCCAATGCACACATAGTGAACTTCTTAGAAATCTATGATACCTTTAGGTACCATCAAATGTTGGAAGATGCAGTTAGAATTAGGTTTTTTCCCTTTGGAGATAGAGTAAAGGCTTGGTATCACTCCCTTAACCCAACCAATGTTACCATTTGGGATCAGTTAGTCTGTATCTTTTTAGATAAATATTTTCCCTGACTAAGACCACTAAGATCATCAAGGAAATCACCAACTTCCAATAAGGTAATGTGGAATTGATCTACAAATCGTGGAAACGATACAAGGATTTGAAACGGAAATGCTCACATTATAACTTACCCAAGGAATTTTTGTTGCAGATGTTCTATACTGGAGTTACCCTATATATAAGAGGCATGATCAATGTAACTTCAAGAGGATCATTGATGAGGAAGTCAGTTGATGAGGCAGAAGAATTAATAGAGGAGATGGCAAGTAACAATTATTTATGGATGAATGAGCAGAGTAGACAAACTACTACATTTTTTGAATAAAAAGGAATTGTGTTTGTTGATCAAATGATAGAAATGCAAGCAAGGGTTGATAACTTGACTCGATAGCTTAACAATGTTAAGGCTTTGTCCTTAACTCTGGTGAAGGTCATACAACTTAAGTGTTAACTCTGTGGACAATCGGACCATGACACAGTGGATTGTTTCTTAATGAGGGAAGGTGATCCATAGTAAGTGAATTACATGGGAGCCCAATCTGGACAAGGAAGGGGAAGCAACCCCTACTCCAATACTTACAACCCTGGGTGGAAGAATCACCCTAACTTCTCATAAATGAACAATGAGGGAAGACAGTTCAAACGTCAAGGACAATCGAGCTTCCAATAAGATAAATCAACCTCAATGGATTTTAAGTTCAATAGGATCCTAGATAAGCTTGATACTTTAGATGATGCACAAAAGAAGCTGGAAGGAAAATTTGAACAAGTAACAAAGAACCATGCCTATCTAGAAGTTCAAGTACACCAATTGTCAAATGTTGTTTCTATGCAGAATTTGGGAAGTCTTCTTAGCACTTTGGGAACAAAACTAAAGGAGCAACTAAAAGCTATTACACTTTCAAAACGAAAAGGAACTTGAACCACCCACAAAGATAATAGAGGAGCCTATCCATCCTGTTGAAAAAGATGAAGAAAAGGAGAAAGAAGTGAATATAAGTGAATACCCTTCTTATGTTGCACCTCCACCATATCAACCCAAAATCCCTTTTCCTCAACGATTACAAAAGAAGTTAGATGCACAATTTGTAAAATTTGTTAAGAAATTAAAGACGCTACAGATAAATCTCTCCTTTTAGAGGCATTGGAACACATGCCTAAATATGCAAAATTTTTAAAGGATATATTGTCAAAGAAGCGTACTTGGGAAGATAATTAGAAGGTAGCTCTAACTAGCACCTATAGTTCTATAGTCACTAATCATATGCCATCTAAATTGAAGGATCCAGGGAGTTTCACAATACCCTGTGTGGTTGGTAAGTTAGAATTTACAATGTGTTTGTGTGATTTAAGAGCAAGCATTAATCTTATGCCTTTATCGATATTCAAGAAGTTGGGATTGGGTGAGGTCAAACCAAAATTGATGTTAAATTAGTTGTTGATCAATCCATTAAGAGACCGTTTGGAATAGTGGAAGATATTATGATGCAAGTGGATAAGTTCACTATTCTTGTAGTTTTTATGGTTCTAGATTTTAAAGAAGATAAGAATTGTCCACTAATCTTAGGTCGACCATTTATAAATACAAGGAAGGCCATAATTGATGTTCACAAAGGGAAATTAACACTTAGAATAAGTGAGGATCAGATCAAATTCAATATGAATAAGGCTTTAAAAAATCCAATAACGAGCAATGCATATATAAAGGTTGAAATTATGGATCAAAATATGAAAAAACATGTTGAGAGTTGCATCACATAAATACAGTCAGTGGAAGTGGAGACAGACAATGGATATTAGAAACATGAATCTGAAGGAGACGATGAGATAGAGGAGTCGGATATTCAAATGCCTCAAGATAAATTTTTTCGAACAGAAACACCCATACCACCATTTACAGAAAAAACCACCAACATTAGAGCTTAAACCTTTACTTGCACATCTCAGATATACCTTTTTAGGTAAAGATCAAACAGTACTGATAAAAATCTCAAATCAATTGAATAAGAAACAAGAAATTACGGTGGTAGAAATTGCTAAAAAGAAAATGAAAGCCATCGAATAGTAGATTATTGACTTTCGAGATATAAGTCCAAATATTTGCATGCACCGAATAAACCTAGAAGAAGGATGTAGAACAGTGAGGGAGCATCAGCAGAGGTTGAATCTTAACATGAAGGAGGTGGTTAAGAAGGAGATAATCAAACTCTTAGATACAGGGATAATTTATCCCATCTCTGATAGTGACTAGGTTAGCCCAGTACAATGTGTAGAAGTAATTTCAACAAGAACGGTCACAAGATGAAGAGTATGTATAGATTATCACTGTAGCGCCCCCTTACCATAGGGTATCCACCGGAACGCCCGTAGGCCATTCTGATAAATATCCTACGACAAGA
>JANIJH010024337.1:0-11493 GCA_024520975.1 Erythroxylum areolatum | reverse complement strand
ATTATTCATTTGTCATAGAAAATTCTTATTGAATTTAAGAAAAGCATAGTTCTCAACCAATTCACAATAATACAAATAATGTATGCATCAACTTGACAATTCATAGATGCAATGCATAAAAAATGGCTCGAGGGTTCCATGGAAATAGAATGGGGAAACCGAAGTTTGCACCATGAGCAGAATGAGTCCATTTTCGAAGTTCATATGTCACAAGCGGGTAGCTGGGAGAAGGCTCTTGTCAACGTGCACGTGACGAACAGAATGGTTCAACTCTCGCCTAAAAACAATCAAATTTATGCTCAATGCATTTCCATACATTTTCATATTCTCATACTCTATCTTCTTTCCATTCAAATCAAAATGTCGTGATACAATTGAATGGCATAACATGTTCATACATCACAATGCATTTTTCCACATTCACAACAATTCTAATCCAATCAATTAAATATATACACACATATAAGCAAATTCCTTAAATCATTTAAAAGCAATATATGCACATTTAGGAAACACTTGAAATCATTTTAATCTCTTGATTTGGAAAAACTTTAATGGCTCATTATTCAATTATAAACATGAAACCTACCTTGAATTTCCTTGCTTAATACTTGCTCAAGAAGACCTCTCCCCTTGCTCCTCTTTCCTTCCGTGATTTCCTTTAACATAAGCCAAAAATTCCATTCAATAGGAATTCTAATTGAGAACCCACAATACATATATTTATTAAATTAATCCTAGAATCCTTAAACCCATACATTTCTTAAGCTATATAGACCAAAACCCTCTCAAAATCCAAATATTTAAAATCCAACTTACCTTGAATCTTCACCAAATGAAGAGTTTGTTGGCTCTAATGAATGCTCTCATCTTCTTCTTCCTTTTTCCCTTCTTGAGCAATCTCAAATTTCCTCTTGAAAGCCAAACAAAGATGAAACCCTAGTTTCTTTCTTCTTCTTCTTTTTTCTCTCCTTTCTCTCTTCTCTACGACTCTCTCTCTCTTCTCTTCCCTCAATTTCGTTCTTCCTTCTTCTTTAAAAGCCAAACAAACCTTCTTATTACAATTATGCCATTAATGAGTCTAAATTGTCCAATTTTCCGTTCCTTCAAAGCCTTATAAACTTAATGCTTAAGAGTTCTTCCCAAAATGCCCTCATACATATATACTCTTACAAGACTACTTTGTTTCAGTTGAACCATATGATAAAATCCTACAATCATTTACATACTACTAGCTCCAAAAGTAATCCATCAAAACCTTATAATTAACTAGTCTTTCCATATTTACCCTTCTTTGGTCTTTATAACTAATACCTTATACTTCTAATTCCTTAACTAATGATCATGGAAAAATTGAAGGAATTTGATAGTACTTCCTTCTAGAAAAATATTCCTCATTATCTTAAGTTTTTAATGACACAAAAATCATTCAATTTAGTTTGGAAATTTGAAAGTTATACCTCAACATGTCCGAACTATTCTTATACTCAAACAATATTCTGTGCTCAAATTCCATCCAGAAAATTGAAATTCTTAGAGACTAAATTAGAACTTGATTTCATCAGATAAGATGTAGCCCTATTTCTCTAGTTTAATCCAAATAAGAATCATCTCATTTGGATAACTAGAGAAAAAGTTATGGTTGAAACATCGAAGCATACTTAGTGAACATGTTCCAACTACAATTTTCCAGCTTTCAACTTCCAACATTTCACATATAATAGTTCTAATTTCTAAGAAAAGTTTAGGGTCCAACAATTCAATTCCACATTTTATCCATTATGAATTGACCTATCAAATTAGCACCAACTTGGTATCATAAATGTTTACAAATCACTTATACATGTTACCATATCCAATGTAAATCAATCTCTCCACTATACAAAATAATTTGTGCTCTATTGTACAACCCTAAGACCATGCAAACATTACTTGTTGTATATTATCATTTTCCAATCAGGTTTATACTTTTAAGTTAGCTTGATTTACTCCAAATTCATCAGCCATACATTAAACTTCTCCTGGTACATTTTCATGATGAAATAACCTTTTATATCACACACAATTGTTACTTTAAATATGAATATTTCAACAACCTAAAAATCTTAATTCGCCAAACTTTTTCCAACAGAATATAGCATTTACCCAATTCTCATTTATAACTACCCCATATTCTTCAATGCTCATTCATCCATAATTTATAAATGTTACACTTGTCCTTAAGATCATATTTGCATTAAAATAACACATTTATTCCTTTAACACATCATAATTTCCAGCTTTGAATACAACCACATTAAACAGTCCATTCTTTAATTTATGTTGTCAATTAACTACATATCCTTATCATGCTGTTAACCAATTAATGAAGAAACAATCTAGGCCCATTCCTAGCCTTAATTAAGTTCAAATACACTAATATAGATTGAATTTTCTCAGCTGGTTGGGCATGTATCCAATCTGAAATTAAAGTTCTAGAATTTGTCATCAACACTACTAATGTGTGCGACTTTACATACTTCAATACTTTATGAACTTTACAAGCTTAGAGACATCACTAACACCTGAACTTTTCCAGATTTCATGTCCTTTAAAGTTACTTCATTTCAAGTTAATTTAAGTTCCATATTGGTTACCCCTTAGGCTCACAAAATTCTACTCACCATTTTCTTTACCATTCACTTTTTTTACAATCACACTTACAGCCCTAAATTTTCCAGATTTGAAAACACCTTTATTTCACCTATCTTTAGTACTTCAAATCCGAGCTTAAATCATCTATGCAATAGTCCATAAGCAACTATTTTCGTACATCCAAAAATAGGACAGAAAAGTAACCAATTCATTCTTCAATTTTTTCAGCACATCATTAACACCAACAACTCATTCAATCCATCCCTAATTAGCCATAATAAAATTCTACTAACATATACCATAATAGGTTAGTGTTTCACTTACTTGATTAGCTTGAATGCTACCTCAAATGTCAAACTTCCTTAGCCTCATTTGCATGCAAGAACATTGAGGGGGTATGATGGGTTCGACCATGACTAGAAGAAAAAGACAGCAATATAACAACATTCTGCCTCTATAGCTATCTTTATGATGGGTTTTGCACGGGTTTTAGGGTGGTGAAGGTAGAAATTCAAAGGTGTGAGTTAGGTGTACGTTTTAGCAATGAGAGGGAGGAGATGGGGAGTATATGACTAAAGAAATGACAAAAGAAAATGACAATGGAGTGTATAAGTCATATTGTGTAGGATGAGTGTTCCTTTTTTTTAAGGACACTTGTCGTGTATTAAAGTATGTCCCCTCTTTAGATGGTACACATGTCCTTTAGGACTGCCATGTTTCAGTTAATTCTCTAAGCCATAAGTCACTCATTTCATAGGTTTAATCATCCCAAATCTTCACATGTCAACTTCATTTTGCAACTTTATGCCCCGGAACATGTCAATTAAGTGCACATGAAATCTTTTTCACTTCATTTTCATATTTCTAAATCATGATTCATATGTGTGTGTTAATATTATGCATGTGAATGAAATCATAAAATCATATCCTTAGTGTACCAAATTAATTCTATAATGATGTAACTCATGTTACTATGTATATTACGCATAAATGAAAGCTTCTAACACTCTAACCCTTAGTAGTTTTGGAAACTGACTATTACAATTAATCTTAATGTATCAATTCCAAAAGAATATATAAGTAAATAAGTTATAAAAACAAAAGCGTACAATATATTATATTGAAAATAGTTATTATTTTATTAAAACTATAATACATTTTATAAATGCTTTTGATATGTTTTTATAAATTATTTATTTCATTACTTTCGAAAATAGTTCTTTTACTTTTTTCCCAAAATCATTATATTCTAAATAATATAAATTTATATTCATAATTTTTCTCCTTTCTAAATTTTAATATTAGAAGATTCATTCCTAAGTCATTATAATTAAAAGATTGTTAAGAGTAATTCCTTACTCAAAACCTTGATATAAGTTTTACTTTAAATCCTTCTTGTCCTTAGAGTGTTATAAGCATACCATATTTCATAAAATTTATAAAATTTTCACTTTTTCTTTTCAATATATATATTATGTCATAACTTTAAATTATAACAGCATATAATTATGTTATAATAAAGTTATTAATTTATCGAATATTAAATTACAAAATATTTATATCTTTTTTATTTAAACCATTTAATATTTCATTTGAATAAAACTATAAGTCATTTAAACCATTTAATATTTCACTAACTTCTTAATGTTTTAATTAATATTTTAGGTATAATGAATAATGAGCTAAATATTAACACAATTTGTATTCAAAGTCATTAAGTCAGGTTTACATTGAAGGGTGTTACATACATTTACATATCATTAAAAATATATTTTAAAATTAAAATCTTGAGACGTATTTATTGGTATGATTAATTAGGAAATTTAATTCAATTAATTAGAAATTTTTATGAAAAGTCATTAAGTTAATAGTTATAGTTAAGAATTTCAATTCAATTAATTACAAATTTTAAATTTATTTAAATAATTTATTAATTATTATAAGATAGAAGAAAGAATTGATAAAACGAAATTCATTAACTATAGAAAATTTTGTTGTACATGAATGATTATCTAAATGATATTACAAAAAAGATACAACGTACAAAATTAAGATAATATCATGCTGCATAGATTGGAGAGTGGAGACTAAGAGAGCATCATCTAATTGACTAATTGTACTTGTTGGTAAGATCATCAACAATTTGGGTCCAATCATCTGTATGAACAAACATTATATTTAGTAATATAATATTAAAATAAAATAAATATTTAGTGATGTAATATTATATAACAAGAAATTTAAAAATACCTTCATCTTCATTTATTTGATCAAAATAACCTTCCATTTGTTGATTAATTTCTCCAGTCCCCTCTGCATTAATACTAGTGGTTATGGGAAAATAAAAAACACAATATTAGGTAAGATAATATAAAGATTGATAAAATAAATATATTAAAAATAAAAGAATTTATCATCAATATCTTCATTATTTAACTAACTTTGAGCACACATAAGAGCTTCCACAGTGCGATAATGAAGTCGACGATGATGAGGAGTAATGACCCGACCACTAGTACTAAATGCAGACTCTGAACCAACAATTGATGATGAAATAGCTAACAAGTCCCATGCAATGGCTTGCAAGATTGGAAAATTATGTGCAAACATCTTCCACCATGACAATATATCGAACAACTCACCTTTAGTTTCAAGAGCACAATATGTGGAAAAATATTTATCTAACTTTATCGTATTGTAAGATAACCTAGCCCTTTTCTTTTTCAAAAAATTTGAAAGAGAATCTATCAATAATGGGTTAGAAAAAAAGATCCAACTTGAACTTGAACTACCTACAACATTATTAAGATCCCAATTATGAGTTTACTACATTCTAACTTCATAATCATTAAACAATTGATACCATAATTGTTTCATGGTATGCAGATGATCTTGACCAGTGTACAATGCATTATAAATATATTCAACCTTGTCCATCTTGTATCTCGGGTCCAACACATATAATACTGCAACAATATCTCCAATCTTAGACCAATAAGAATTAAACTTCTCCACCATCCGCTCCTCCATAGTCTGAATCACTACATTGGATTCAAACATCCATAATGATAAAACATGCTTTATGTTGTACATAGTGCTAAAGATATGGTGCGAAATTGGATATTTTGTTCCTGAGAATAATTTAATCCAATTATTGAATAATTTCAACTTTATAAAAGGTTCTCTAGCCAAGACCCAAATATCTGTTAAGTCAAGAAGACTTCACTTATATTAATTTTTATGACAATCAAATAATAATAATCTTAAAATTTTGTGAATTCTTTTGATAAGTTTGTTAAGTGCGCAGAAAAATGTAAGTGATATAAAGTAAAACTTAGAAGATACATGGTCAAACCCAGAAGAAGTGTGACACTAGAAAAAGTGTGACACCAGAAGAAGCGCGACACCAAAACAAGCATAGTACCAGATGATGCAAATGGAAACTATTCTAGAACATCAGTCAGTCAATTAGTTAGTTAGAGTTAGTTACAGGACTCAACTAATAACAATTTCTAAAAGATTCAAGAAGCAGTTTCTCAAGAAGACAGTTGAAGATTTAGGCTATAAATACTAGGTATAGTAGTAAACAAAAGGATAATCTTTTTAGAAGAGAGAAAATTTGATTGTACAATACTTAGAGAAACTCTATATTCAAGTGCAAAAGAAAGAGAGCAATACATCTGTAACGTGAAGCTCAAACAATTTCTTTCCAAGAGAAAGAAAGGCTAGAGCCTAGAGATGATAAGAAAGCAGATAAAGAATACTTTATGAGATAGACCTGAAGAGGCTCTGCAAGTGTAGAAAGAATACTTATAAAGTTGAAGAGTATAGTGAAATTTCAGACAAACTCTGAGGACTGGATGTAGACCAAGGTTAAGGGTGAGCTAGTATAAAATCACGACATCTATTCTTTGACCCTTATCTTTTAATTTTCTTGTTGTTAGAAGAGTAGATAATATTTTTTGCAATTGCATTACTCATTAACTAAAGTGAATTGTTTTTGTGATCATCTGAATTTGTAAAGAAATTTGCAAAATTTCTAAAGATTAATATCTTTGAAGATTTTACACAATTCAACACCGCTTCTTGTGTATTTTACATATTATATGTGATTTCTATATTAACAAGTGATTTACTTCAGTTGGTATCAGAGCAACATTTCCAAGAAACACTGTTACAAAGTGAGGACAAAGATCTATGGCTGAATCACATGTTTTTATAGCTGAAGGTGCCTTGGTCACTTGTTTTTATAGCTAAAGGTGCCTTGGTCACAAGACCTCCTGCATTCAATGGTAAAGATTATCATTATTAGAAGGACAGGATGCGGCTTTTTATAGAATCCACACATATTGATCTTTGGGATTTCATTGAGAATGGTCCATATACACCAACAGACGACGAAGGCAATAGCATCACTTTTGACAAATGGTTAGCTGGCCAGAAAGCTCAATTTTAATTAAACTTAAAGGTCAAGTTTTTTTTAAGTTGTGCTCTAAGCAGAAGTGAATATGATAAGGTTTATGGATGCGAATCTGCAAAGGAATGTGGGACATATTAGCCATTGCACGTGAAGGCATAAATCAGGTGAAAGAGTCAAAGATTAGTATTCTTGTTCATCAGTATGAGCTATTCAAGAAGAAAGATGATAAGACTATTGATCAGATGTTTAGACGATTCCAAACAATTGTTAACAGACTTAAAGCTCTTGGGACATTCTACGATAATCAAGATCATGTCAGTAAGATTCTCAGAAGTTTCCAAAAAGGTGGAGACCTAAAGTAATGACAATACAAGAGGCCAAGGATTTAAGCTAAAACTAGATGAATTGCTTGGTTCACTAAAACTACATGCAGTAGTGCTTGATGTAGAAGATAAACCTAGAAGAGATAAATCTATCGCATTAAAGGTTGGTTAGAAGAATCAGAAGACACAGAAAAATAGAAGCACATCTTTAAAAGCATTAAAGATTGAAGAAATCTATAATGATGATGCTAGTGAATCTGATCAAGATTCAAATGAAGATGATGAAGAACTATCCTTCATTTCAAGAAAGATTAGGAGGATGTGGAAAAAGAAATTAAAGGGAAATAAAGACTTTTCTTTTAAAAAGAATAGCAAAGACGATTCAAGGAATGAGAAAAGTTCTATTGTCTGCTATAAGTGCAATAAACTAGGATATTACAAGTCTGAATGCCCATTGCTCAAAAGAAAATAGAAGAAAAGTAAAGAAAACAAAAAGAGCATGATGGCAACTTGGGAAGATCTGGATTCGTCTGAATCTGACTTCGACTCAGAAACATCAAAACAAGCAAATATATGTTTGGTAGCTAAAAGGGAATGCGATGATGAGGTAATTTCTAACTTTGATGATCTTCAGGATGCGTATTTAGAATTGTTAGCAGATTCACATGCTATCTTAAGACAATATAAGATATTGAAATAGAAATTCACTAAAAATTTGAAGAACACAAAACTTTAAGAAACAAGTAGACGATATGAAAAAGAAAGTAACTATAGATAGATCTATGGAAATTAATCAATTGAAACAAAGGATTAAGAGTCTCTTAGCAGATTTATTAGCATTTATTGAAATTACAAAAAAGATAAATAATATGATTGGAAGATATAGAGATCCAAATGATAAGAGTGGTTTAGGTTTTAATAATAGTAATATTAATCATAATAAGAGTTTTGTTCCTAACAAAAAGAAAAAGAAACAATATTCTTATTACTCGATGAATAATTGTAAGGCTAACCCCAAAGGACACAAGAAAATATGGGTACCTAAGAAAGATATAATATATACTATAGATCTCCTTTCTTGGAAAAAGCAACTAGCACCAATGGTATTTGGACAGTGGCTGCTCGTGACATATGACGAGAAGAAGGTCTATGATCCTGGACCTCTAAAATAAGCAAGGAGGCTCAGTAACTTTTGGAGACAACCAACAGGGCAAAATAATTGGAATCGGCAAAATTGGTAAAGATTCTTTTTTGTCTATTGATAATGTTATGCTAGTTAAAGGCTTAAAGCATAATCAAATTAGTGTAAGTCAATTATATGATTTTGGTTTTGAAGTATCCTTTAATCAAAATTCTTGTGTAGTAAAAAACAAGGACGGATCCATATTCTTTTGTACCAAGAGATGAAATAATCTCTATAAAATTAACTTAGATGATTTGAAAAGTCAAAATATTTCATGTTTTATATCAACAGATGAGGAAAAACTGATTTGGCATAAAAAGCTAGGTCATGTTAGTTTTAAACATATTTCTAAGTTGGTTAGATATGACTTAGTAAGAGGATTGCCAAAGATATGTTTTAACAAAGATTTCTTTTGTGAGAGTTGTTAAAAAGGAAAACAAGTTAAAACATCATTTTCCTTTAAAAATGTGGTAACTTCGTCTAGACCTCTAAAGTTGTTACATATAGATTTGTTTGGTCCAACTAGAACACTAAGTCTAGGCGGAAAGAAGTATGGTCTTGTAATTGTTGATGACTTCATCAGATTTTGTTGGATATTGTTTTTATCACATAAAGATGAATCTCTTAAGTGCTTTAAAGTTCTATCCGAAAAGTTACAAAATGAAAAAGGAATTTCTATTGCTAGAATTAGGAGTGATCATGGTGGAGAATTTGAAAATGAAAAATTCAAAAAGTTTTGTGAAGAGAATGGTATTTTTCATAATTTCTCTGCTCCTAGAACTCACCAAGAAAATGGAGTTGTAGAAAGAAAGAACAGGATGATTCAGGAAATGGCAAGGACTATGCTATGTGAAATGAATCTTCTTAAGTATTTCTAGGCAGAAGCTATAAATACAACTTGTTATATTCAAAATAGAGTATTTTGTGACCTATTTTAAATAAAACTCTATATGAGTTATCGGAAGGAAGGAAGCTAAATATATCTTACTTCCATCCTTTTGGTTGCAAATGCACTATATTGAATACAAAAGAAAAGTTGGATAAATTTGATTCTAAGATCAATTCAGGAATTTTTCTAGGATATTTGATTACTTCTAAAGCTTATAGAGTTTATAATATTGTTTCTAAATCTATTGAAGAGTCTATGCATGTTAAATTTGATGATGATTCTCATCTAGATAGAAGAGACGATTATGATGATGAAACTCTATGGACTCCTTTAGTCAATAACCTAGATACGTCACCACCAGACAATCCACCTGATAAGGTAGAAAATATTTTTGAAAACTTTAGTCTTAGAAAAGATTGGAAGTACAAATCTTCTCACCCAGAAAACCTAATTATAGGAGAAACATCAGAAGGAGTGAGAACTAGGTCTAAATTTAGAAGAGAGGCAAATGTAGCTTTTGTTTCTGAATTAGAACCTAAGAAAATTGATGAAGCTTGGATTTTATCCATATAAGAGGAGTTAAATTAATTTACAAGGAACAAAGTTTGATCTTTAGTTCCTAAACCATCCAATAAGTCTATCATAGGAACCAGATGGGTATTAAAAAATAAACTTGATGAATCAGGAAAAGTAAATTGTAACAAAGGTAGATCAGTAGCTCAAGGCAATAATCAACAAGAAGGAGTAGACTATAATGAAACCTATGCTCCTATAGCTAGACTAGAAGCAATTAGGATTTTGCTTGCATATGCTATTTTTCATGATATAAAACTGTTTCAAATGGATGTGAAAAGTGCCTTTTTCAATGGTTTTATAGATGAAGAAGTTTATGTAAAGCAACCCCCTTGGTTTTGAAGATATTGATAAACCAACTATGTCTATAGACTTCATAAAGCTTTGTATGGATTAAAACAAACACCTCGTGCTTGGTATGATCGTCTGAGTTCATTTTTTATCAGAAATGACTTCATTAGAGGTCAAGTAGATAAGACTTTGTTTAGAAAACATATTAAAAATGATTTCATAGTTGTACAAATATATGTAGATGATATTATTTTTGGTGCAACTTCTAAGAAGTTATGTTCTAGTTTTTGAAAATCTTATGAAAAGTGAATTTTAAATGAGTATAATGGGTGAATTGAAATTCTTTCTTAGTTTACAAATTAAACAAACTGAAGAAAAGATTTTTATTCATCAATAAAAATATATCAAAGAACTTTTAGTCAAATATGAAATGGAGAAGGTCAAACCTATGTTAACTCCTATGCATCCTTCAATCCTCTTATCTAAGGACGAAGCTAGTAAGAAGATTGATCAAACCCTTTTTAGAGGAATTATTAGTTCTTTACTTTACCTAACTGCAAGCAGACCTGATATATTGTTTAGTGTTTGTTTATCTGCAAGATTTCAAGTAGATCCTAGAGAATCTCATTATATTGCTATCAAAAGAATATTGAGATACTTGATAGGTTCTACTGATCTTTACTTAATGTATGAGAAAGGTAAAGATTTTAGGTTAATTGGCTACTGTGATGTTGATTATGCTGGAGATAGGATTGACAGAAAGAGTACAAGTGGAGGTTGTTACTTTCTTCGTCATAATCTAATTTCTTAGTCAAGCAAGAGATAAAGTTCAATTGCCCTATCTACTGCAGAAGATGAATACATGTCAGCTGTAAGCTGTTGTTCATAGACGTTATGGATTAAGTATCAGTTAGAGGATTATTCTTTCCAAGAAGATCAAATTCCAATCTTCTGTGACAATACAAGTTCTATTAATCTATCAAAGAATCCAATACAACACTCGAGGGCAAAGCATATTGAAGTTAGATATCATTTTATATGAGACTATGTACAAAGAGGAATCATTGGTCTACAATTTGATGAGACGAATCAACAATGGGTGAATATCTTCACTAAACCCTTAAGTGAAGATAGATTCAAGGAAATCAGATGAAACTTGAATATGGTAATGTTAAATGAC
>JANIJH010024319.1:0-11494 GCA_024520975.1 Erythroxylum areolatum | reverse complement strand
GAAATAAGATTTTGTTTAAATTGATTCTTATGATTCGTGATTGACGGATAGAAAATTGAGGTTATGGAATTTGTGAAGTCCAAATTGAAGAAGTCTTTACTTTGGATAAGATTGAATAATGATGAAAAGAATGAAAAAGAAAAGAAAAAAAAAATATCCCAGATTTCGGATTGGTTTAGTCTTAGGGTTTCCAACGCAAGAATTTTCGTTATTGGATGTCGGACATTTCGATTCGCTTCCGATATGTTTATGTTCCCGCTTTTGATTCGATTCGAATTTCCAATTCATATTCGATTCGATTAGCTTCATATTCGTTTCGTTTCATTCGCTTTGGTTTTTGATTTCGTTTGTTCGATTCGGTTTCGATCCGTTTTTCGCAATTGTTATTCGTTTTCGTATTTCGCTTTTTCGGTTGGGATCCGGTCCTGAAATCGGGTCCCAATAGATAAGATAACAAGTAACAGTCGTTAAGCTAACGAGAGGGTGAATTAGTTAATACTAATAGAACAATAAACTCAAAGAAACTAACAACAGATAAGGAATGAGATAAGCAAATAGAGGATCGGATAATGAGATATTGGGGTCTTCTACACCCTCAACTTTCAGCTTTGGCTCTCGCCTTCTATTTTAGTTCCTCTCTTCTAACCGAATGTTTGCTTAAGATCAACTCCAACTCTCACTTTCGGCCTCTCTTCCCAACTCCCACTTCTCTATTGTTGCTCTCTTATTCTCCTTCTCAGACTATCTCTATTTCTCATCTTTGTTTATCTTCTTTTTTCTCTATCTCTTTGCACCTCCCCTCTGTATCTCTGTGTGAGTGAACGAATGAAACAGTGAATGAAAGATGATTTTTCTCAGTCGCCACCCACTCCTCCTTTTATTCGACTCTCTTTAGGTTTAGGGTTGCGTGCCTTAAAGTCATGAGTTACCACGTATTAAAGCCAGAATTAATATTAAAACTTCTAACAGGCATGCATGGGGAGTCATGGGTGTGACTCCCTTGTCATACCCGTGCATGGGGATTCATGGGTGTGACATCCCTATGCGCACCTGTGCACGAGTGTGACTCCCTTATCACCCCGGTGCATGGGGAGACACACCCGTGCACGAGTGTGGGTATGACTCCCTTGTGACCCTAGTGCATGGGGAGTCATAGGTGTGGCTCCTTTGTCACCCCCGTGCATTAACCATGCATAGTGGTGACATAAAATCACCACCCTGCATAATGCAAAAATTATGTGACTTTTGTGTTTTAATGCAAAATTAAAAAATAACCCAATTAACATTCATGTAATATTCACACCATTTTCACTCAATTAATCTCATATTTGGATCAGAACATAAGGATTTGTAACCAAAATCAAGATATGAACGCAATTAAAAGTAATAGAAATTAGACACAATAAATTCCCCCATACTCAAAATGTGCTTGTCCTCAAGTATAATAAAGAACACTAGATTATAAAAGAGCAATCAATGAAAACAACAATTTTCCCAAAAAATAGTTAAAGATATCAACGATCAATTCAACAATCACAACCTAAGAACTTGAAACTCATAATACTTTATAAATAAACAATTCTTTGTATATTTAGCCAAAATCAACAAGTACTTCAATTCAAAGAACCATCAACAAGTGTGATAGACACTCACTCCACTCTCCATCCTCTCAAGCATTCAAAGGTAGTAAATATTCACTCATCGTTAATTTCATGTAAGGTATCTACCATAGGCTTGCTCCACCACTCATATCAAACACAAATATCAATCCGAAGGTCTTTATTTCGGTTGTAATGGGTCGGGCTAAGGGTAGAAAAAATGAAAATTGTATTTTAAAACCACAAAACTAATTGAGCATTCAAAGTAATTCTAAAAAATGAAAAATAAAACACTCAATCTTTCCTCTCACGTAATAAAATTAGCACTCCCAATTTTTATGTCTCTCCTCTTCTTTCATTTTATAGTCATCTTCTCTTTCCTTTATTTCTTTTCAATTCATTTTTCTTTTCCATTCTTTCTTTTCTTTTCTTTTCTTTTCTTTCATTCTCTTTTTTAATTATTTATTTATTCATTTAAATAAGGAAATTAAGGGAAGAAAAATATAAAGGAGAGAAAATTACTACAACCATACCCATCCCTAACTCAAAAGCCAACTATAAGTTATGATTCTCCCACTCTTATTGCCTAAACCCAATTATACCTTTTCAAATGCTCAACTTGCCCTTATGGTAGGTGTAATGAAGCAGATAAACAATCAAGGTTAAGGCTGATATTTTGGGTTTAAAGAAAGAAACGGATTCATTTAAGCTCAAGGGGCTTACTAAGGGTGACATTATGGTGGTTTTTTAAGCTAACAAGGTAAATCCTAATTGCCTTCATCATTTCAACATTTGCATAAGGTTAGGTGATCTCAATTAGTATTTGCAAGCAAGTTCTAGAGTTCTTTAATCATGAAAAGAACACTCTCAACAAAGAATACTCAAAATTGGTGTTTAATACTTCAAAAAGGCTCAAATTTTTACCAAATGAAAAATCCCATTCATCTATCACAAGAAGCTAATGTTCTTTTAATCGAAATCCGAGTTAATCAATCTAAGCATTCAAGTATACTCATTCATTTATATTATGCATTTCTAATCCCGATTAAGTTCATTTAATGATTATGCATCTCAAGTAATGATCAGGCTTCTCTAAATAATAAATGGGAAAACAAACACACAATACATAATTAATACACCCCTAAACTTAAACATCACACTATTCCTAATGTGACATAAGAAAGTAAAAGAGGGGTCTAGGGAAAAAGACAAAAATTAACACGAATGAGGACAAACATTAAAGACTAAAAGAAATTAAACTGCATGCAGTACGAACAATAAAAAGAATAGGGAAAGAAATACAATACAAAAGTGTGGTGTTAGTTGTGTCGATGCGATGTGAAGTATGGCATCTGAAATTGAGGAGTGCAGACAGTTGCAAGGAATAAAAAGTAAAAAGATTAAGTTGAGTTTCACTAAAAGAAATAACAGACAACTAAATTGAAAGATAAAACAGAAATGATATGGTTTGCCTCCCGTTTAGCATTTCTTTAATGTCTTTTAGATAGACACCTCAACCATTATGCTCAAGGTGGATCGTCCAAAGTGATCTATTCCTTTGTTGCCTTCTCTTCACGGGTCTTCTTCTCCAAAAATTTTCCAACCTCTCTTGCAGTTGCATCATCTAGAAATTGACATCACTTATCAATCTCCCTCACCAAGCTCAACTTCTATTCTTCTTCTTCCTGCAACACAAAATCAAAAGGAAAATATGTAGGATTAAACTTATCAACGCGAGAGCATTCTTTATAAACGGTAGTTGTAGGAACAGGTTCAACATTAAAGATTGAGAATTCTATTATTTCTCCTAAAACAATCATGCTCAACTTTCAGTTCTTCATATCAATTAAGGTATTAGTAATGGCCATAAAACGCCTTCCTAGGAGTATGACATGCTCCTTCCTTTGTTGTTTAACCTCCCCCATGTCTAAGACCACAAAGTCCACAGGAACAATCAATCTACCAACCTTCACCAACACATCTTCCATTATTCCTTTCAGATAATAGATTGACCTATTAGCTAATTGTGGGCACATATTGGTTAGTATTAATTGTCCTAGATCCAATTTCTCATAAATAGATTGAGGCATAAGTTTATATTACTCTTTGATACTTACACAAGGAAACTTCCTGGATCCTTCAATTTGGGGGTAATTGCTATCGTAGCACCGCATTTGCAACCTCTGAAATTATCACCTTCTCATTTGGCTTGAAATTTCTTTTCTTGGTGCTTAGTTACTTAAAGAACTTCACATAAGCTGGAATGTTTCTGATCACACCTAACAAAGGCAGGTTAATATTAACTTTGGAAAGCATATTATAAAGATAAGAAAATTGCTTACCTTGTTTTGATTCCTTAAGGTGGCTCAGATATGAGATCAGTGGTCTATAAGGATTAGTCGCCTTATGTAATCTTCATCCTTCATTGCAGTCAATTGGATGCCCTATTTTTCATCTTTTTGAACCTGACCTGAAGACCTTTCATGCCCATTGTTTCCTCCATTCTTCTTGCTTTCTTCATTGGGGAGGCTCTCCTCCTCTTGATTACCTGCAGTAGAAAGATTAGAAGGGATCTCAACATGCTTATCGATTACCTTACCACTTCTCAGAATAGTGACTGCTTGTGCTTGCTTGGGTTAACTAGGTAACTTCCCTTTTCGATTTTTATGTAATTAGGATGCGAGTTACCCTACTTAGATCTCAATCCTCTTCATAGATGCCTCCAAAGAATCGAACCTCTTATTGTTCGTTTCTTGATTTTGAGTTGTGACTTGATTAAACGCATTCAAGCTTTCCTTTAAAGAAGGCTTTCTTGGTGGGTTTTAAAGTGAGGATTGCCCTTGGTAATAATTTGACCTTTGAAAATTTTGGTAGTGTTATTGGGGCTGTATTGGTGGATTAGTGGTCTTCCACAAAAAATTGTGGTGGTTTCTCCTACCAGGGTTATAGGTGTTTGAGTATGAATCATTTCACTCCCTTGGTTGAAAACCGTTGAGTGAGTTCACTTGTTCCTCCACATTTGCAAAAGGCTCACAAGAATACGAACAAATATTAGCTCCATAACCATAAGTTCCACGTACATCACATACCTCTTGATTTGGAATGTTTTTAGGTAGCCTTGTAGTTAGCATCTTCACATGCCTCATCAAATCAGCTAACTGTATAGCCAATTCTTGATTGGAGCTCAATTTATAAACCTAGCTTTTATTTTCCTCATGATCTTTTGTTGAGAATTGATCCCTAACATTTCGAAGATCTTATATGTTTCTTTGGTTGTCTTCCCTCCTACAACTCCTCCAGCTGCATTGTCCACCGTATACTGAAATTATTGTGTCAATCCATCATAAAAGAATTGGTTCTACATGTGGAGTGGAAAATGAAGGTGTGGACACTGAATGAGTAGGGGTTTGAAGCGTTCCTACACCTCATGGAATGATTCTTCCTCTATTTGAGTGAAGGTAGCTATCCTTGTTCGCAACTTAGAAGTCTTTTGGTGGGAATAAAACTTTCCTATAAACTTGTTGTACACCTATTCCCACATAGTCAATGAACTAGGTGGAAGGGTCATCAACCGCACTTTGACCTGATCCTTTAATGTGTATAAGAAGCACCTCATCCTGAGTTGATCTTCATTTAGGCCATCCAACAGGAATGTCTGAAGAGTGTTATAGCATTTTTGAATGAAGTTTAAAGGGTCTTTCTATAGAAAGAGGGCAACATGTTATAGTGGATACTCTTCAACTCATAGTTTTTCACTACATCTCCTAGATGAATGCATGAAGTAGTAGTACCAATTACCAGTCTGGCATACTCTTTCATTACTAGTTGCCTTTCACCTATCTCTTGATCTTTTGGTTTGAATCCCTCGAGATTGTCTTCAAAGTCCCTTGGAAGTCTCTTATCCGATGTACGCTATCAATAAAGGGAGCAAGTTCACCTTCCTGAGACCTCCTTCCTTATATAAACCAAATAAAAACAACAGTGAATTAATAAGAAAATTACTAAAATAACTCAATGAAATAACATGATAAAAATGTATGTATAAACAGACAAAACAATCGATGAAACAATCAAAATCACTTTAGCAAATAAAAACAATCAAAATTAATTCAAGTTCAAAACACTAAACACCTCCCCGGTAGTGGCACCAAAAACTTGTTATGCCTAAAAAGTTCTAAAAAGAACTAGGCTATCCTACTTGCAAGTATAAAAGATAGTTGTAGTTGGTAACCCAGGGTTGTCTCCTATGCAAGTGAAATTGGTCAACTTAAATTAAGTTTGAATTAAAAATAAAAATAAAAACAATGAATTCCTAAACATTTTATCCTAATTGTTAAGTGAAAGCTTTTAAGGAAAATTACAAAATTAAATTTAAAAATAGAAGGAATCAATTGAGAGCAAAGACAAATAGATTAATCGAAGTGGAAAAACTCTTGAGAATTAAATGTCCTATAAATGATTAAGGGAAAATGATTGGATTGTTGTCTTACTAAAATTAATAGTTAGGTTCTAAATCGATTCGAATAATGAACTATTCTAACTTTCGTATTCAACAAGTTACTATCCGAATTAATAATGAAAACCCAACTACCAACTACCAATTACTACTTAATATGTTTCTAGTTCTTAACCTAAGTGTGATAAGGATAAACATTAGTTGTTACGATATACTAGTTGATAGGACAAGCTAGAGCTGTTAACAAGATAAGCTTTAGTTGTTACCACATTACTATATATACCTGTACTCTCTCATAAATAAAGTGTGGGATTTTCTCTATTCATTTAACGCTAATATGGTATCAGAAGTCAGGTGGGTCCTTTGACCCAAATAGTATAGCCCCCTTTTTTCATCTTTTTGCATCTCTTGTTAGCCCTTGCTGCACCTGCTCCAGGAATCAAACCATGAGCACTGGACTTGCGTGTTTTTTGCTCATCTTTGCCTATCTCATCCAAGGTTTTGCTTATTGTTATGCCCATCTCCCACTATCATCATGCCTACCGGCACTGCTATTATTTCCTCTTCTTCCTCCAGTTCCATATCATCCTTACCAAATATTGCTCATTAACTTCCTGTCAAGCTTAATTCCACAAATTACTTACTTTGGAAGGCTTAGCTCCTACCATTACTAAATAGCTATGATTTAGCTAAGCATATTGATGGTAGTTATCCACTACTGCCTAAGTTTGGCACTAACAATTAACTAAATCCCACTTACACTGCTTGATTACGCCAAGATCAACTTATCTTGAGTTGGATTATTGGAATTTCTGAAAGTTATATTCCTCAAGTTGTCAGTGCCAACTAAGCTCGTGACACTTGGGATAAACTTCGTAGCACATATGCCTCAGTTTCAAAGGCTCAGATTTGCACCATCAATTCTCGTTTTTTCATATTTGAGAAGGATTCTAATGAAACCATAGCTCAATATTCTCAACGAGTCAAATGGATGATTGATCAATTATTAGCTCTCGCCAGTCAAGTATCTGAGAAGATCTTGTTCAAATCATTGTCAATGACCTTGGCTCTCAATATTGGCCTTTTGTTTGTTCTCTTAAAAATCACCCAGGCACGGTATCCTTTGATGATCTTTATGGCTTATTGTTAAGTGAAGAAGAAATTAGCTAGAGAAGCAAAGACTACTACTATTTAACCTATTGCCCAAGTTGCCCAACAATCCAGTAGCTGTTCTCAATTTTCTTTCTCTAGTCATAGACGAGGGACTCGCGGTCATGGGCGTGGAAGATCCACTTCTCATCAGTCATTTCAACCACTCCCTTCATTCAATGGTATTCCAAAAACTATCAATTCTCCTTTTACTTCTCATTCTAACCCTCTGCAATGCTACAATGCTTTGGTTATGGACATGTTGCACGCACCTGTTCAACCCCTCAACAACGACAACAATCCATCCCTCGACCTTCATCCGCCAACGCTTTTCATCCAGCATCACACCTTGCTACCACCAACCAGACTGTTCCCCAATTGTGGCTCTTAGACATTGGAGCATCTCATCATCTTACTTCAGAGTTGGATAATCTTACCACCCACTTAGAGTACAATGGCTCGTGAGGAGTCAAAATTGGAAATGGTTAAACACTACCAATCTCTCATATTAGTTCTTCCATTTATCGTGCTAACTCTCATTCTCTCTTATTAAATGATATTCTGCATGTACCTAGCTCTTGTTCTAATCTCTTGTCTGTTAATGCCTTCACTATACTAACAATGTTTCTATTGAATTCTTCTTTGATCATTTTGTTATTGAGGATATTCACACAAAACAACCTCTACATACAGGTCGGAGTGATTATGGTCTTTATTTCGTTCTTTGAGCTCCTTAACGACATGGATTAGCCTTCTTATGATCATTATCTCATTAGCATTCCTGACTTGGTCATGCCAATTATTGTTTTGTTTGTCATGCCTTACAACAAGCAAAAATTCCTTTTCTCAGTGATGTTAAAAAATCCTGTCATGCGTGTAGTATTAGTAAGAGTCATCATTTTCCATTTGTTGCTTCTGCTTATAATGCTCAAAATCCATTAAAGTTAGTTTGTTTTGATGTCTAGGGTCCCTCATTAGTTCCATCAATTGATGGAAAATGATATTATGTCTTATTTTTTTTATCATTATAGAAAATTGTTGGAATTATTTTCTCAATTTCAAATATGAAGTTCTCAATGTTTTTATTAAATTTGGTCACATAGTTGAAATTTTTTTGACACATCCATCAAGCAATTTCAAGCAGACTGGTTAGAAAATGGTATCACACAACGTAGTTCATGTCATAAAATACTATAATAGAAGGACTGTGTTGGATGCAGACACCGACATATTGTTGAAATGGGTATTTCACTCTTACAACATTCTTTTGTTCCTAATAAAGTTTGGACCTATGCCATTGATACAGTAGTATAGACAATCAATCGTCTGCTTACTCCCCTTTTATATAATGCCAATCCCTTTTCAACACTTTTTGGGACATTACCTGATTATCAAAACTTACATGTTTTTGGATGTCTGTGTTATCCATGGACTAAACCATACAATTCTTATAAGCTTGAACCAAGGTGCAAAAGATGTGTCTTTCTAGGTTACAGCAAGTTGTATAAAGGTGTTTTCTGTCTTGATTTATCTTCCTTTAAAATCTGTGTCTTACGCTTTGTTGTGTTTTCTGAACAAGAATTTCCATTCTCTTCTCTGGGTCACCATAGCTCCAGTGTTCCAATGGCTCCCCAAAACAATCTAGCTACTATCTTCTTATCGGTATGCATTCCACTTTCATCACCTGCTATCCCACCAGAACCTACTTCTCCTTCTTCTGGCCACACACAACCCTAAAGTCCCTGTCCACTTCAACCTTTATTACCTACCCCACCTTTATCTTGTCGTCCTCATCCACCACCAAATCCTAATCCAAACCAAACACATCCTCCTATCTTATCACTCACTGTTGATTTGTCTAAATATGAGAATCATGAACATCACCATAAAAAATGACACCCAATGATTACTCGATCCCAGATTAACAACCTAAAACTACTTGCTTTACATACTCAAAGGCAAATAACTATTGAGCCTGTCACTTACAAAGAGGTAGCCAAGCATGAAGAGTGGTGACTTGCAATGTAGGAAGGATTTGATGCTCCAATTCGTAGAAACACTTAGAAACTCGTACTGGCACACCCATCTCTTAATGTGGTTGGATGCAAGTGGTTTTATCGGATAAAACATAATCTGGATGGTTCTATAAAACACTATAAGGCACGCCTCGTGGCCAAAGGATTTCATCAATTCCCGGGCATTGACTACAATGACACTTTAGTCCAGTAATTAAGCTAGCTACCATTCGATTGTTGTTTCCAACGTATTCCTTCATGGAACTCTAGATGAAGATGCTTATATGACTCAGCCAACAGGATTTAAGAATCTCTCTTTTCTAGATCATGTTTGTAAGCTGGAAAAATTGATATATAGCTTGAAACAAGTGCCTCGACAATGGTTCAATTACCTCACAACTACTCTTAATTCCTTGGGCTTTGTGCATTAGAAGACTGATGCTTCCCTTTTCATTTATAAATCATATGATGTTTAGTTGTATTGTTTGATTTATGTGGATGACATCTTATTACTGGGGCTTGATGCCAAACATATTCAACACCTGCGAACAAAATTTGCTCTAAAAGATCTTGGCAAACTTCATTACTCTGTTAGAGTTGAGGTCACTTGGTCAAAGAATACTATTCACTTGTCCTAGCAAAAGTACGTTCGTGAATTACTAGCTAAGTCCCATATGGAAGATGCAAATTTGGTCTCTACACCCATTTGTCTAAATACAAACTTGTCTCGTCATGGTGAAGTTTTTTCCAATCCCACTTCATATGGACAGATAGTTAGCAGACTTCAATATCTTTGCATCACTCATACAGATATCTGCTTTGTAGTGAACAAAGTTTCACAGTTTATGCATGCTTCATCTATAGAACATTAGGCTGTTGTTAAGAGAATATTGTGTTATTTACAAGCCATAAGTTCTCATGGATTATTACTTCGTAAGTCCACACATAATCATATCTCTGCTTACAGTGATGTTGATTGGTGTGGTGACATAAATGATCAACGTTCTACTACAAGATTTGCTATATTTTTAAGCCATAATTTAATCTTATGGGGTTCTAAGAAGCAAAACACTATTTCTAAGTCTTCCATAGAAGCTGAATATCCAGGATTTGCTTATACAGTTCAAGAATTGCAATGGTTTAGTTCATTGATGCGTGAACTTGGTCTCTCTATCTCCAGACCAACACTTTGGTGTGATAATCTCAGTGTAACTTACTTGACAACCACTCCCAATTTCATTCACACTCTAAACATCTAGAGATTGACTTCCATTTTGTACGTAAAAAAGTTAGCACCAATATTCTTTCTATTCGGTATATCTTGACTCATGATTAGTAGGTTGATTATCTTACCAAGCCTCCATCGAAATCAAGATTTCAGACATTATATACCAAGTTGATTGTTCTTCTCAGACCAATTCAACTTGAGGGAGGGTGATAAGGATAAATATTAGTTGTTACGATATACTAGCTGATAGGATAAGCTAGAGCTGTTACTAAGATAAGCTTTAGTTATTATTTTTGGGACCCGATCTCGAAAACTGGACCCCAACCAGAAAACGAACGGAAAACAGAAAAAGAAACGAAACAAAAGAATGGATCTTTGTGGAAACGAAAACGGAAGTGGAATCAAATACTCGAAAACATAAATCGAAAGAATCCGAAGCGGAAATACATAATGTGCAAGAAACAAACGGAGCGAAACTGAATCGACACAAAACAATTTGGCTCGGAATCGAATGCTAAAGGCATATCAGAAATGAATCGAATTCTTACTGGAATCGAAAGCGAATCGAATACAAATTGAAAGCGGAACAAAAACCAAATCCGACATCTGAAAACATACACTTAAAGCATTGGAAACCTAGAATAACCTATCTGAAATTTGGTGTGATTTTTTTTCCTTTTGCCATAAAATCCATAACACGTCTTATACAAAAACAAACCATCCACTAATAGTGCTCCCAAAAATTGGGCAGCATAACGGCTGTATTTTCGTAAACCCAAATTTGTAAAGGGTTTTAAAACTCACTTCTATGAATACCAACTCAATTAAACCACACAACTCCTCGGACATCCCGCTCGGAATCCAATCACAAGCATAAACAAACACAATCATTCATATCCTAATGCAATTCAATCCAGATGCAATCCTAGTCAGATTCATACTCAATCATAATTCATATTCCGTCATCATACACATTCATCCATATCCATACAATATTTCAATACACAAATCTAGGAACTCATATCTTAATTCAATATACATACAAAGT
>JANIJH010024268.1:0-11495 GCA_024520975.1 Erythroxylum areolatum | reverse complement strand
ACTATTATTTTCCTTTTATTTGAGTTTCTTATTAGTTTTGGTTTTGTCCTTATTATTATTAGTATTCTTATTATTTTAATTATTATAAAATTTTTCTCCTTTTTTTGGGTTCATTCTTTTATATTATCCTTACGCTTTGTGGTTGGGTCCTTTAGTTTTAGCTTTTAAGGCTTCCTAGGATAGTACTTGCGGGAAACGTGAGAAGCACGGGCTCAAAGGGATGCCTTTAGATTGAGCGAATGGTAGCAATGCAAGCAGGTCGGTCTGCGCACCTTTCAAGAATAAAGACGGAGAGGACTTAATAAGGATAGCTCTTGAAACGTTGGGACCCTCATGAAAAAGTCTTTAGAATTGGTAGCAATTTTAGACAAGTGTCGAATACAAATAGCATGTATTCAAGAGACTAAGTGGGCAGGAGCTAAAGCAAAAGAGATACGGGGGTTCAAATTATGGTACTCGGGAAGTACGCGAAAGTAGAATGGGGTAGGTATCTTAGTGGACAAGAGACTCATGGATAGAGTAGCGGGAATCACAAAGGTCAATGATAGGATAATGGTGGCAAAAATTGTTTTAGGCAGTGTGGTTCTCAATGTAATATGTGCGTATGCACCTCAAGCTGGCATAGACGGACAACAAAAACGTACTTTCTGGGAGACGCTGGAGGGAGTGCTTATTCAAATCTCTAATACTGAGTAGATCATTCTAGGAGGAGATTTTAATGGGCATATAGGGGTGGATTCAAACGGTTATTTAGGCACTCATGGGGGCTTCGAATATGGCACTAGAAATGATAGCGGGGTTAATTTATTAGACATGGCCATAGCATTTGAGTTAGTAATAGTAAATTCCTTCTTTAAGAAAAATGAAACGCATTTAGTGACGTTTCAGAGTAGCATTACCAAGATGCAAATTGACTCTCTCCTTGTCAGGACAAGTACTAGATTATGGTGCAAGGATTGCAAAGTACTCCCTGCTGCATGTCTATCAACCCAATATAAATTGTTAGTTTTGGATTTCGGAATTAGGGGATGGAGGGGATAATAATTTACCCAGCCAGGCTGTAGAATCAGATAGGGAAGATTCATAGGGGACATGGCAGAACTTTTTAGGACTCAAGTCAGGAATAAGGCAACATGGGGATGCAAATCGGATGTGGCAGGGAGTAGCCCCGTAGTGAGAGAGATAGCCCATAGACTCCTAGAGGTATCTAAAAGACAAGGGTGGGGGCGAATGGAATCATGGTGGTGGTCAGACGATGTCTAAGGGATGGTAAAGGCAAAAAAGGGCGCTTTTAAAGATTTGTTGGTAAGTGCAACAGAGGAGGAGCGGATTATTAATAGAGTAAGGTATAAACTGGCGAAACAGAAGGCGAAGAAGACTATCGCAGTGGCTAAAGGGGAAGCTTATGAGAAGATGTACAGGGATTTGGATATGGTCAAAGGAGCACAAAGAATTTTC
The DNA here is from genome assembly GCA_024520975.1 of Erythroxylum areolatum. Lineage (NCBI taxonomy): Eukaryota > Viridiplantae > Streptophyta > Magnoliopsida > Malpighiales > Erythroxylaceae > Erythroxylum > Erythroxylum areolatum. The sequence goes on along the minus strand of JANIJH010024268.1, from coordinate 10,037 downwards.
AAGATAGTGGGAGATAGGGCACGTAAGATGGCGGACTTCAACCAAGTCTGTTGTGTACGTGACGAAGAAGAAAAAGTACTCACAGACGCTTAAGCCATCAAGTGGAGGTGGAAGAGATACTTTCATGGCCTATATAACGAAGACATTTTGGTCAACATAGCGTTAGGGGAACCCCCAGGTTAGGACTATGTCTCAATGAGTACTTATGGGGGAAAATCACGAGGGGAGAAATTACAAGAGTTGTGAGTGGGATGGGGAGCAGAAGGGCAGTAGGACCGGATGACATTCCTATAGAGGTATGGAAGCAAGTAGGTACTGTAGGTATTGAGTGGTTAGCTCAGCTCTTTAATGTGATCCTTGAGTCAGCCAAGATCCCAGATGAATGGAGATTGAGTTGGTTAATCCTCTTGTGCAAGGCCAAAGGAGACATACAACAATGCCAAAACTATCGAGGCATCAAACTACTGAGTTATACCATGAAACTGTGGGAGAAGGTAATTGAAAACAGAATCCGGAGGGTTGCTTGGGTATCAGACAACCAATTCGGGTTTATGCCTTGTAGGTCTATGACAGAGGCAATTCATCTACTTCGATGACTAATGGAATGCTACAGGGAACGACAATAAGATTTGCATATAGTTTTTGTAGATTTGGAGAAGGCGTATGATAAGGTTCTTAGAGAACTCATATGGTGGTGTTTGGAGGAAAAGGGCATTCCTACGACGTATATCGGAATGATTAGGGATATGTATGAAGGAGCACTGACTAGCATCAGGACTGTAGGAGGAGATATGAAAGCATTCTCTATTAGTGTTAGCCTACACCAAGGCTCAGCTCCAAGTCCTTTTTTGTTCACTTTAATGTTAGATGAACTTACCAAACATATTTAAAGGGAGGTACCTTGGTGTATGTTATTTGCTGACGATATTGTTCTGATGGATGAGACTAAAGAGGGGGTCAATGCCAAGTTAGAACATTGGAGAGAAGCGTTAGAGTCGAAAGGTTTTAAAATGAGCAGGTCCAAGATGAAGTATTTATAATGCAATTTCTCAGGTAGACAAATGGTACAACAGGCGGAGGTAGCGATTTACACTAACGTCATACCACAGAAATTAGATTTCAAATACCTCAGATTCATCATTCAGAGAGATGGAAATATCAATAGTGATCTATTACATCGTATTAGATCTAGGTGGATCAAATGGCGGAGTGCATCTAGTATTTTATGTGATAAAAAGGTCCTTGTAAAACTCAAAGGGAGGTTCTATAAAATGGCGATTCGGCCCACCTTGCTATATGGGGTAGAATGTTGGCCGATTAAACGTAAACACATGAGACAGTTGGTGGTAGCAGAAATGCGTATGCTTAGGTGGATATGTAGCATTACGATAAGAGATAGGGTACGGAATCGGGTAGTAAGAGAGAGACTACAGGTGGCAAGTATTGCAAACAATATGAGAGACAAGGCTTAGGTGGTTTGGACATGTGCGCAGGATGCCCTCTGTCGCCCCAGTATGACACTGTGAGATAATAGACTTGAGTGGCTACAAGAAGAGGAGGCGAAGGCCTTACAAGACCTGGAGAGAAGTGTTCAAGAAAGATATGTCATAGTTAGCCCTCACTGAGGCAGTTGCTAGAAGTAGAAAAGTCTAGCGTGATAGGATAAGGGTAAACGACTCACGTATCACATAGGAAGTTCAACCAAATGCTGGGGAAAGATTCCTGCGATGGACGCCTAAACAGTAAGATAGTCATATCCTTAGGGCCGCTCCGTGAAGACCCTAAGTGCGCCTAACGATGAAAAGAGTCGATCTTTTACAAAATGTAAGGTACTGACAGATCGGGTTATACATCAGGTATCTCCTCGTCTTTTATTGGAATTATATGTACTTAATTATTCGGCGTGTTATTTTTTTACTTATTTATGTATTTCTTCTATGTCCTACATCATTATTTAGCATGTTACATCTATATGTGGGTCTACCAGAAACAGCCTCTCTACTACTGTATGTAGGGGTAAGGCTGTATACTATCAGACCTTTCCAGACCTCGCTTCACTGCAAGATTTCAGACTGAGAGTGATGACGATGATGAGATTTATTATATATAGCTAAGATAAGTTTACCTTTTTTTTATAAAGTAATTCATTGGCAAGTAGGATCTAGTCCCTTGAGGAAGTAGTATGAATTAGAAAACCTAAAACTAATAACTAGTCTAAAATAAATAAAAGAGTGATTTTGATGGATTTTGATTAATGAAAACTTTAAAAAACATAAATTAATTATCAAGAGAATTAATAATAAGGTGAATTATTAAAGAACAATTCAATAAAGTATTACTTTTAATTTTATAATTCAATTAACCTAGAATAAATGTATTAGTTTGGACTAATGAGTTCTCCTAGATACTAAACTATGCTCTCTCAAGTTACAACCATCTACTCTTATGTTAGTCAACTCTTATATACTAAGCCAACACCCCTTTGAATGCACTAATATTCACAAGATTCAATGAAAGGTTTCATCCTAATACAAAAACGATTGTTTAGGTCTCTCTCGAACACCCCTCGTCTAACCCCTATCATCTAAGTCATGGTCCATTCATAGGTAGGCTCTCACAAGGTGTTTACAAGTGAATTATAATTAGATTTAGTCGATATCATAACTAAATTACACATTATTATTAATCAAGGGAATTTCACATAAATATATCTCATTTCATAAATTAACATGAATCAATCCATTCAAAATATGAACATTAGTTTTTTTTCTTATTTAGATATAGAAAAGCACTTAGTCACAAATCATAGTTAAAAAAACATAAGCAAAAGACAAAAAAGGAAAACTTGGTGTAAACAAATTTATATGATAATCATATTTTTTTCAATATTTTGATTTATTAAGGTAATATCTACATTTTGATTCTTTGATGAAACTAGCCTATCAAAGATTCTTAGAAATCTGGATAATTAATCATAGCTTTTAGAGAGAAAAAACATGTATCTAAAGTATAAAGTCTGTGTAAGTCCTTCAAAAATTAAAAATTTTAATTATATTTTCACGACCTTAGCACGATATGGGTTATTTCCTCTAAGGAAGGGACATGGTTTCTAGTAGGCCCTTGACCTTAGGTCAAGGATCTTATTATTTCTATTGAAATTCAAACATGATCTTTAGCACCTTTGTGCCCCTAGACTATAGATACTCCTATTTCTCTTAAAATTACTATATGGTCTCTAGAATAATCATGGCTCAACTCATATTACTCTATGAATTGTCTTTAATGTCATATGTTCTCTCCCTAGACCATGTTCTAGGTCAGGTCTACAACTTTATTTGATTCATATAAGACATAAACTGGCTTATAGAGATGGATTAGATTGTGTTCCTCTAAAATTTATGATTTTATTTTATTTTTATCCTCTAAAATTTATGGTTTTATTTTATTTTTAATTAAAATGGCATCTAAGTCTTGATAAATATCATTTAAGGTCAATGTATCACAATTACTTAAAAATTCAAAAGTACGTAAAATAAGATAATTTGACATGAAAATTAAGCAAACACTTAAGAAAATATATGCATTTTTCTTGCACATCATTTGTCAACTTTTAGAACATTGTTTTGGTAATATTTAAAGAGTGTGGGTGAGGAAGAGGGGGAAAAGATATAGAATATCATATATAACCTACCTTGCCAAGAGCTTACAAGTATTCCATAACCTCTTTGAGTTGACATTAACATGTACAATCCCTTTAACCTTGAAGTAATTAGTTATATAAGACTAGTAAAGAAGGTTAGGAGAGCTTATATGTTAGTCAAGTATTAAAGGTGGTGAGTTTAGGAGTGATGATCTAATAATAGAGGCAAACACAAAATATAGGAGAGAGGTGTTACCATCAATAGTTACAACATAACAAGAAGTAGAGGAATCAGAGCGCGAGGATGTTAAGTTGATACCTCAATAGTTAATGTGAGAAATAATTAAGAGGACAGTTAATCAACTAGATTAATAATAAATCATACTTCTCCAAACGTAACAAGTGCACTGGGAACTCCTCATCATATAAGGTTGACAAGCAGATTAGTTGAAAGAAAGTATGGCCACTTATTTATAATATTTTGGATTTTCAATGATACTAGGAATTTTCTAAGATCTTCACCATTGTCACAGTATGATGATGGCAATGATTATAACAACAAATAATTGATCATTTCTTTTTATATACTTTCATTTGTTCTAATGATTATCCATTTCCTTTTCTTTTTGCTCCATATGTTTTTTTATTTGCTTATAACATCTTTTGTATTTTTGTATTTTTATGTTCTTTATTGGTTTTTATGCTAGGTATTCAATTATTGGTGCTTCTCACAAATTTATATCATAGCAATATCTTTAAAATGGAAAAGTTTATTTATCTTTATTATCCATTAAGGATAATTTGTAATTTAAGTGTGGGGAAGGAATTTACTTTGACTACAATTATAAGAAAATAAAAACGAACATTAAGGTGATTTATTTTACATTTATATTGCTTTATGGTCACTAATAAGTAGCTTAGTTTAAATGTCATTGAATGATGTTTGAATTGAATGATGTGACCATGTATATAATTTTAATATAGCTTGAGTTTAGACTTTAGCTTAATAAGTAGCTTATTATTCCATGTTGATGGTGAATTGATGTTAAAAAAATGAATGAATAAAGTCGAGATTTAACAAACTATATTCCACTAAGTTTGATCTAACTAATAGTTTAAACTTATAAGTAACAAATTATATATAACTTTAAACTATCAGTTGAAAAGGCATATGACAAAGTTAAGTGGTAGTTTGTATTCAATATTCTTAAAGAAATAGGAAACTAAAATAGTTAATAATCCTTATTAGTTATCTTGTTTCCTCAATCACATTCATCATATCATGTATAGAGGATAAAGTCAAGTTCAAACTCTCAAGAAGATTGTGCCAAAGTGATCATTTTTATCACCTCATTTATTTTATGTATGGAAATACTTAGAAACTTAATGCTCATTGAAGTGAAAGACTAGCATTATAAGCCCTTCAAGATAAATAGAAGTAATTAGCCATTTCTCACATGAGTTTTTTGTGGATCTTCTTCTTCTTTTTGGAGAGGCTTCTCCATCTTAAGTGGAGATGACGTTAAACTACCTCCAAACTTGCTTTTGTAACTCGGGACTGAAAATTAATTTTGATAAGTTGAAGATGTGATTCTCAACTAATATCATAAGAAAAAAAACAAGAATATTTTAAGCTCAGATGTAAAGATGTAATATATCAATATCTTGAGATGATAAATTTCCAAAAAATATTCTAAGATGATATTTAGGAGTTTCTTTGCATCACTCCAAATTACCAAAGCCACAAACAACAGGTTGATAGAAAAGGTTAAAAACAAATCGGTAGGATGACTAGTGAATTGCTTATTTTTTGCAGGAAGGGAATTTTACGAGAAATACGTCGATTTTGTGAGGAGGAATCAAAATTAAAAAAAAAGCTACACCTTGTTGCTTGGGATGTCATATGCAAAACAAAACATTTTTAATGAAGCTAACGTAAAAAAAAAACATTTCTGAGCTAAACATCGAGGGGTGGATGGTATCAAATAAAGAGGAAAATAAACTCTATATTGCTACCATATCTACCAACAACAGTAGTGCTAAGTAAGGGGTGTCTTTAAAAATTTGGGTAAAAGAAATAAAATTTTAAAAAATTTTCATTTTTGAAAAAAAATTCTTAGTCTTCAATTTTTCTTAAAAGCTTTCTTTTCAGTTAAAAAATAACCACAAAATATATGTAGCATAAATATTAAATTTATGCGAATCAAATAATACTTATATAATGATTTATTATAGTTCTTAAACTCAAACTAAATTAATTAAATTTGAACCAAACTAATAATTTATTATAAGACTAAATTATTAAAAAAAAACTTAATTTTATCTTAATTTTATGATACTCGAACTTTAAAAAATGAAGTTAAAATATCTAAACTTTTAATTTTATACAAAAATAATATGATGTTAAGTTTCTCATTAACGTGGATGATACATTACTGCCATGTCTTTATTTATGTAACTAATTATTAATTATTTTATTAAAATTTAAAACATAAAACCTTATTTTCTTTATTCTCTGTTAACCCATCTGCTTTTTCCTTAATATATTTTAGGCTAATGAACAAATCCAATTACATTTCCTTAAAATTGATGACACATATAAAAGAAATCAGTTCCAATTACAGAAAAAGAACATCTTATGCAAACTTTTAGTCCAATGAACAAGAATTTTACATCCATTAAGTACACAAATCAAGCAAAGAGGGGTTCTATAGGATAACAAGCAGTGACACACTCTGTATAATTTCATTTCCCTTGCTGTTGTGTCTAGGATCTTCACACGACAATGTGATCAACAAAATCAACACTGTATGCATCAATTGGCTGCAGATGATGCCCAACATTGATCAGCTCGATCAAGCTTTATCGCTAACGTGGATCCAACCTTGAGAGAAGCAACATTTGGTGATCAGAGGCCATTAGAGAGTCATAGAATAGAGTGAAGACTAAATGGAAAATGATAATTGTTGAGTGTCCAACCCTATTTTGAGATCTTAGATGATATGGAGGATAAGATTACAGTAGATATACATCAGCTCTAAAAGATAAATACTATATGGGAGGATCATCTAAGGATAGTAGAGTTCTTTATGAATATGGATTTATCATTCCTAGATAAATGTAATATCTTATCTTGTTAGTTGTGTTGTAGGTAAATCTTATCAGATAAAGTCCTATTTAAATAGGATGTCATCTTATTAGATAATTTGATGTAATCTAATTATGATAAGATATGATCTAGCTAGTTAAGTTTAGTTAGGATTCTGACTTAGCTATCAAGCCAAAGGTGCCTATAGATAGCTTATTTGAGCCTTGCTTTATACGAGAGATAGAGAGTGCGATCACAACATTCAAAAGTGAGGGAAAAACAAAGAGAGGGAAAAGGGGTTAGATTCTCATCCTTGTTTGATTATTTTTAAGGATGGCTTGAGAGTTTGTTGATTACAATATGAACTTTGGTTTAAACCTTGAAATTTTGTGAGACAACTTGTTGTTATGAGGGTGAGAGATCATCTTTTTTTTCTATAAATCCTTATTGAGTTTAGTGGATTTATTTGTCAGTTTATCCTATGGTCTTTTCCTCTCCACTGAAGGGTTTTCTATGTTAAATCTTGGTTTTTGTTTCATCATTAGTTTCTCATTCTCATATTTTTCTACTACTGCAATAAGGAGAGTTATTTTTTGTTGTTAATATTTGGTTGATCTTTTAAAGAGTTATGTATTTGTCTCCTAACAAGTGGTATCAAAGTCATCGTAATGAAAGGTGGAAACAACTTTTTGGTCAAGCTAACATCATCAAATTACTCGATATGGAGGCCTATAATGGAAGACATTATATATTGTAAAGATCTCTTTGATCCTAATGAACAGAGGTGTGAAGGATGATGTTTCTTTAAAACATGAAAAAATGTTAGACAAAGAATAGGAAAAGATGAAGCAGAAAACTATCAGCATTTTCAACCATGCATCTTAAGAAATAGATCCTTTTAAGCTATGGAATAATCTAGAAGGTCTATATGAAAGGAAGAATGATCATAACAAGGCCTCTTTGATTAAAAGTCTTGTGACTTAAAAGTTGAAAGCTAGGAAATCAATGTCAGAGCATCTAAGTGATTTTCAGGACATAATCAACAAGGTAATAATTATGAAGATCATTCTTGATGATGAGCTACAAGCTTTGCTCCTATTGAGTTCATACCTGATAGCTAGGAAATGCTAGCGGTGATGATAAGGAACTCAGCTCTCGAAGGTATGCTCACTTTTTTTTGGTAAATCAGTGAAGATATTAATTAAATAAAGTTATATGTACATGACTTGAGAGAGGAAAGAACCTCATCTCATCTAAACAAAGAAGAAATCGTTGGACTATTAAAAGTTCCCCGAGATATGCTTCATAGATGGCAAAACATCATAAGCTTGGTTGTAAATAAGCTTCCTTGAGAACCTAATAGCCTAAGAAACAAACATCTTTTGAACCAATCGGAAGAGACAATTGGCAGTAAATTCAATCATATAATTCTTCAATGGAGAGATCTAATAACTTCATAAACAGATCAAACATTCATCAACTCTCCTTTACTGGTTGCTGCATTTCCGAGATGGAGCCTATCCTTGGTTTTGAATCTGACCATTTTTGAGTTACTGTATAGTGCGGTTGCTGGAAGGGAGATGCCTCTGTTGGATTGAGTTTCACCTGAATTCATCTGATCCACATTTGGCTTTGAGCTAGTGTTGGTGCCTTTCAAATTGGATAAGTATGGAGGTTGACCACCTGCAGTTGATGGAAAAAGGGTTTCCATCTCTGCATGTGGTTGGATAGCTTCGGCGTGGGCAAGTTCTACCATCATTCTCCAAAGTTTTCGGTTGTGTACCTGAAATGAAAATTTCATAGTAGATGTTAGTGATTAAAAGAAAAAACTCTCCTGCCTTACCTTCCCTCAGTGTTTGCTCTGAGTTGCTCCTGAATTAGGGTGATCACTCTAGCTTTCAAGCCATCCACCTCCAGAGCTTCATCTGTAAAAGTCTTGATATTTCGTTCTTTCCAAAGAGAGTATACTGCAGATGAAAGAATAATTGGGAGGACAGTGGGCATTCTGAGAGTTTGTGGGTGTTTCAGCCAAGAGGGGATAGTGTGGAGAATGAGCTGTAGTGGAAGGTCAAGATGGAAGTAGGAGAGGCAATATGCCCACACTGTTTTGGAGAAAGGGCAGTCAAAAAATAAATGAGTAATGGTTTCATTGTCGTTGAGACATAAGGAACAATGATTTGGGGTTTGAAGGTAAGGAAGTCTATCTCTAGTTTGTAATTTGCTACAAAAGGCCAACCATAAGATGAAGGAACACCTTGGGCTGTTCCTTTTGCACAAAATTAGTGAATGTCAAGGGTTTTTTGTCTGGGAGGTCTTAAAAAGGTATAGGCTAAAGAATTGGTGTATACAAGATGAGTTGCTGACCCTGCTAACCACTCTAAACTATCTTGTTGAGAGTTATTAGGGTGATAGGGCATAGGTTCCAGGTTACCAGGGTGTCATCTATTAACTCTTGCCAACTCCACATGTTATTACTGATCACCTCTGAAACCGTAGCTACCATTGTCAGTTCAGAGCCATTAATAGCCCTTGGAGTTAAGAAATGCTTGAGAATTCCTCTCGGATGCTAAGGATCCTACCATGTAACATCCCATCACCGATGGGCAGGATATTTTGGTAAATTGGGACGGGTTAGGCGAGAGCAAATAGATCTCGGCATGAACATGCGTCATATAGCCTCTATAATTATATGAATGGTGATTTTTGCTCATGCACATGATTGTACATGCATTCATGACATTTCCCGGCATGTGGGTCTAAATGGAATTTTGTGTGATTCATGTGATAAATGTATTTGAAAAATTGATTTGGAATGGTTTATGTGTGTTTTATATTTTTAGGAAATTTCTGGAATTCTCCTGAAATTTTTCGGGAAAATTTCCGGACCGGAAAAGTCGCCAAGTGGCGGACTGATCGGTTTTCGGTACTGAAGATTTCTGTCCAATGGCACTGGAATAATGGGTACATTAATTTGGGATTGTTTTAGGAGCCATTGGATTTGGATGGATTAAAGATTATTTTGGATTAGGGTTCTTTGATTAAATGATTAAATAGGATTATATAGTGATTTTTGTCTTTTTCCCATTTAAAAGCCAAGTGTCCTCCTTCATTTATGAGTTTTGTCTTATACTCTTCATGCAATTTCGACACTCTTCCTTGGAAATGTTTAAAAAATTTACTTGGAAAGCTTAATTTCCTCATTCACCCGTAGCTTCCTTCATTTCCTTCCTCCTTCGAATTTTTCTTCTTCTCATCCCATACAAGAAGTCTTCCTTGGTTCCTTATTTGTTTCTCCTTAGTCACACTCAA
>JANIJH010024258.1:0-11496 GCA_024520975.1 Erythroxylum areolatum | reverse complement strand
TTGTCTTCTTTTCATTTAATACAAAATGCCATGACCTCTTTTGAGGTATAACATAGTCATATTTCATCATGCATTTTTAACATTTACAAATAAGTCAATTTCAATCAGATCAATTTTAACATACACACATAGGCAAGAATTTGCCCAATTATACTATAACCATAAATATATTACCCACCTAATTAGCTTGCGAAAATCCAAGTCAAGCTTTCCTTTCCTCTTGCTCTTGGGTAGGATTCCCTTGGTTTCCTAAAACAACCAAGGTTTCATTCAAAACAACATTCCAATAAAAATTCATAAACTTCAAAAATCACAAAATTTTAACAAACACAAATTAAACTCAAATCTAACCTACCCATAGTTTATCTAGGTTAGAAAACCTAAGATCTAGTTTAGAAACCCTAATATCAATTGGGTTCTCCTAATCCATCTTCTTCCCACAAAAACCTCTTTTCTCTCTAACTCCTTCTTCCTCAACACAACCAATTCCTCTAATAAAGCAAGAAGAAAAGATGGTTAACCTACCTTAACAAACTTGATTTCTCCTTTTCCTTTTTCACCGAAACCTCTCTTCTTCTCTCCTATTTTCATTTTTCACTCTCCTCCCTCTTCAATTCACATTTTTCTCCTCTTATAAGTAAGGCATCGTATTCTTTTTCCATTTGTATCTTTAATGAGCCCAAAAAGTCCATCTTACCCTTCCTTATAAGCTTATGTTTTTTTATGCTTAAATGATCGCCCAAAAATGCCCTTGAACATCCTTATTACATTAACACTTTAATTCCACTTACCCATTCAATAAATCCTACTAATCTTGACATAATTATAACTCCAAAAATTTAATCTATCTAAACCTCAAAACTATTTCAAATCATGCTTAACTTAAAGAAAATTTTTTCAGGGTCCAACAACTCTCCCCCCTTAAAGAATTTCGATGATGAAATTCTTACCTGAGACATTGAAGAGGTGTGGATACTTCTCTCTCATGGCCTCCAAGGGTTCCCACGTGACCCCTTCCGTAGAATGGCTCTTCCATAGAACTTTTACCAGCTTCACAGTCTTGTTTCTCAAAACCTTTTCCTTTGAATCTACGATCTCTACTAGTTGTTCTTCATAAGTCAAATCCTCTCTTAACTGAACTTCTGAAGGTTGAACTATGTGTGAAGGATCAGACCGACACTTTTGCAACATCGATACATGGAAAATATTATGAATCTTAGACAACTCTAGTGACAAAACTAACTTATAGGCTAAAGGCCCAATCTTTTCAATGATCTCATATGGGCCTATGTATCTTGGACTAAGCTTGCCCTTCTTACCAAATCTTAAAACTCCTTTCTATGGAGAAACTCTAAGAAACACTTTGTCTTTGACTTCAAATTCCATCTCCTTTCTATGTGTATCCGTATAGCTCTTCATTCTGTCTTGAGCTGCTTTAAGTCTCTTCTTCACTAATTTAATCTTATCAACTGTGATTTGTACCAACTCAGGTCCTACAAATCTCTTTTTACCTTCCTCATCCTAACAAAAAGGAGTTTTGCACCTCCTACCATACAAAGCTTCATAAGGTGCCATTTGAATTCCTGAGTGATAGGAATTATTATAAGCAAACTCGATTAAAGGCAAACGATCATCCCATGAATCTTTGAAGTCCATAACACAAGCTCTCAACATTGGCTCCAATGTCCATATTTTCCTTTCTGATTGACCATCAGTTTGTGGATGGAAAGCTGTACTAAAGTACAACTTGGTTCCTAAAGCCTCCTATAAGCTTTCCCAAAATCTAAAGTTGAACCTGAGGTCTCTATTCGAAACTATGGAGCTTGGAATCCCATGAAGTCAGATTATTTCATCTATATATTTCTTGGCCAAAACATTCAAAGAATCCATCTGTTTAATTGACAAAAAATGTGCGACTTGGTTAACCTATCCACAATCAGCCATATTGCATCATGCTTCTTGCTAGTCCTCGGCAATCTCATCAAGAAATCTATCGTAATCTTTTTCCATTTCTATTTTGGAATCGGCAGAGGTTTAAGCTTGCTTGAAGGTGCCTGGTGTTCAGCTTTAACTTGCTGGTACACTAAGCATCTTTTTGCATATTCTGCAACCTCTTTCTTCATACCTTTCCATCAAAAATGCTCTTTCAAATCTCTATACATTCTCGTACTTCTTGAGTGCATTGCATAAGGCGCATTGTGTGCCTCATCTAGAATCTCTTCTTTCAACTCCAACATGTCAGGAATACATAATCTTTTACCTACCACCATCAGTCCATCTTCTCTGATCTCTATTTCAGAAGGTTTACCATTTTTAATCTCTTCTCGGAGCTTGCTTAAATACTCATCTTGTTCCTGTAACTCCTTAATCTTCTCATTCAAAACTAGCCTCACTCTAAAGTTAGCCAATACACAATCAAACTCGACTTGCCTTAGTGTAAGCTTAAGTTTGGCTAATTCTGTCAACAAAAGAAGGTGTACTATCTCCACAAATGCCATAGTGGACTTCCTACTCAGTGCATCCACTACTACATTAGCTTTCCCTTGATGGTAGTCTATCATCAAATCATAATATTTTAATAGCTCTAACCACCTTCTTTGTCTCAAATTCAACTCCTTTTGGCTCATCAGATACTTAAGACTCTTATGGTCTGTAAACACCCTAGTAGTAACTCCATATAACTAGTGTCTCTATACCTTCAATGCAAAAATTATGGCAGCTAACTCCAAATCAAGCGTAGGATAATTCATCTCATAGGGCTTTAATTTCCTAGAAGCGTAAGCAATCACTCTATCTCCTTGCATCAACACACAACCCAATCCTTTCCTTGAGGCATCATTATACACTATATATCCACTACCCGAAGGCAAAGTCAAAACTAGTGCATTTGTAAGTCTGTTCTTTAATTCCTCAAAATTGCTCTGGCACTCCTCTGTCCATACAAATTTCTGATTCTTTCTTATCAATTTGGAAAGTGAAGTTGCTATTATGGAAAACCTTCTATAATACCCGACTAATCCCAAGAAACTTCTCATTTCAGCTACATTCTTAGGTGGTTCCCATTTCACAACTGCTTCTATCTTCCTCGGATCCACATGTACTCCTTGCTCTGAAATCACATGTCCAAAAAATGTCACTTCTTTTAGCCAAAATTTACATTTGTCGAATTTGGCATACAACTCATTCTTCCTCAATGTCTCCAAGGCAACCCTCAAATGTTCTTCATGCTCCTTGTAACTCTTAGAATAAACCAATATATCATCAATAAAGACAATGATAAATTGGTCTAAGGACTTAAAGACTTGATTCATCAAGTACATGAAAGTTGCAGGTGCATTCGTTAACCCAAAAGGCATGGCCAAGAACTCAAAGTGGCCATACCATTTTCTCAAAGCAGTCTTTAATACATCGAACTCCTTTATCCTCAATTGGTGGTAACTTGATCTCAAATCTATCTTAGAAAAGACCCTTGCCCCTTGCAACTGATCAAACAAATCATTGATGCGTGGAAGCGGAGATCGTTTCTTGATGGCGACATGGTTGAGCTTCCTATAATCCACACACATTCGCAATGATCCGTCTTTCTTCTTTACAAAAGGATCGGAGCTCCCCAAGTGAAGAGCTCGGCCTAATATAACCTTTCTCTAACAAATCTTCCAATTGCTCCTTATGCTCCTTCAATTCTGTCGGAGCAATTCTATAAGGCGGAATCGAAATTGGCATTGTTCCTAGAAGAAGCCCAATGGAAAATTCAATCTCCCTAGGAGGTGGTAGTCCTAGTAACTCCTCGGGAAAGACATCTGGGAATTCCATGACCACTGGTATATCTTCTAACCTCCCTCTATCTACCCTTGTGTCTACCATATAGGCCAAAAATGCTTCACACCCTTTCCTCATTATTTTCTCTACCATCAAAGCCGAAACAATCCTCGATGAGCTAAATTTTCTGTCTCCTATAAACATCACCTTTCTTCCATTATCCAGCTCAAACTCCACTGTCTTCTATTTGCAATCTAAGTTGGCATTATATTTCTTTAAGGCATCCATACCCAAAATTACATCTAATCCTCCCATCTTCAATGGCATTAAATCCACCACTATATTTCCCCTATCAATATGTATCTCACAGTCTCTATAAACTTGACTGATCATGATATACTAGCCGATTGGAGTAGTCACCATCAAAGTAGTATCCAATGGGCTTAAATCTCTACTATACACAATTCTACCTGATGAAACAAAGGAGTGGGTAGAACCCGGATCAATCAAAACAATCACATCATCATCAAATAATTTAAACATACCAGTCATAACTTCTGGAGCGATCTCTACGTCCTTCCGTGTCATTATAAACAATCTAATTAGTGCTTGCCCCCTTGATCTTCTTGGAGGATTCACCCTCCTAGCTACATCAGAGCTACCCACTTCAGTTGCCGTCTTATGCCCCACTGCCTCAGTTCTCTTCGAAGCTTGCATTTGTGTTCCCTCTCTTCTTGCACACCGCGAACACTCTCTAGCCATATGCCCCTTCTCTCCACATTTGAAACATGCTCCAGTCAATCTGTAACATTCTCCTCCATGGAACTTGCTGTAATGATCACACTTAGGGATGGATGACTTGTCCCCTTCTCCCCTTTATTGCCTCCAGCTATTGAGGCTTGATGAGAAATAGTTCTTATCTGTTTGGACTTGTTGGCACCACTACTTCTCTCCTCAGACTACATGGGGAAGGTCTTGGAACTCCTCTCTGACCTAGAAGCACCACCTTCTCTCTTAAATTGTTCTCTCCCCTTTTTGTTTTTATTGACAACACTCTTTATGTTCTCAATGTTTTCAATCCTCAGAGCCGCTTCAACCAGTTGTTGAAAATCACAAAAATTCTGCACCACCACTTTCTCTCTAATGGCTAAATGTAGTCCTGCTTCAAACCTTCAACACTTAGCCGTTTTGCTCATCATTAACTCAATTGCATATCAGGCCAATTGTGTAAATCGGCATAAATATTCGCTCACCGTCATCTCCTCTAGGTGAGACTCAAAAACTCTCTCTACTTCTGCTAAATGTACACCTTAGATAGGTACTTCTTCTTATAAGTAGCTAAGAAGTCCTTCCATGCCAGCATTGGTGGTCTCAACTGACTCCCTGGCATATTCTCACCAATTTAGAGCATCTCCCTATAGCAAGCTTGTAGCATACACGACTTTCTCATCATCCTCAGACTCCATCTGATCTGGTATCCTCTCGGTCTTTCTCAACCAGGTCTCGGCTTCTTCTAGATCCATTGTCCTATAGAAATCCACTACCCCATACTTCCTAAGCTTATCAAATTGTTTCTCCTTCTTGACTGGGACTGGAGCAAAAGATTACGGCATCTGGCCCATGACCTAAGCAATGGGCTGAGCAAATGCCTGAAACATCCTTGGATCTAATGGAGTAGACACTTGCTCCTGTGGAAGAGGAGACTCCCGCGTCTGTGATTGAATGGGCTCACTACCTTGCCCTACAGAAGCCTCAGTATTTTCTGGGGCTACTGACTCATCAGTACTCTCCTCTCTTGTCGGAGAGTTAGGTGCAACTGATCCTTGCAGAACTCGTCGTGTCCTTCTACAAGGTGGCATCTTACTCATTCAATGGAAACACTAATGATTAGCTACATTTCATTTTAAAATCCTAATCCCTACATGTATGCATGATATGCATGTCACTTAATGCAATTCAATCAATTTTACAATGTAACAAGTAATCATATAACATAACAATTTATCCTATTATGCATTCTAAGCCTAGGAAAAACCTAAACTCTAATAGCACAAGATGTTGAACCCTATTTTCGAAGCCCAAAAATCATTCCGGAGTCGAAAAGCGTGAACGAGTTTCCTTGTAGGGTTATTCCAATAAATCCTCACTTTGTCGTCGTCCCACAAGGGTGGCTTGCCCACAGTAGCCCATCACCAACATTACAATTTGAATTCTTCAAGCCAATTATAGCTCTATGCCTCTCGTTTACTTTGAAACAAAAATCTTCTCATTCGGAGCTTTATAGCTCAAGATATGCTCCTCCAATCGATCCCTAATTTTTCCTTCCATTAATCTCTTTCAAATCGACCCCAAAAGTTAAAAAATTAATTAAGCGATAGGAAAATGTGTCAGGAATCTATTTCTTGAAAAATCAGTTAATTTGAAGGTCGAGTTATGAAATTATGGCCAAAAGAAACAACCATGCTCATGTCCTTTATCATGTTGTACCTATCTTAGAACAATTAGCATAACTTTCACTACAAACTTCAAATTAAGATTTTCTTTAAATCGTTTCGAAGAAAACTTTTAGATCTACAACTTTTATGAAGACTCAAAGGCAAATTCTATCGTCTAGAGGGTCAAAAATGAGACTAGACGATAGGATTAGATGAATAGTACATCAGACGATATGACGTTATCACCAGACGATATGACGTCACCAGATGATACGTCCTCACCAGATGAAGCGCCCTCACCAGACGAAGCATCCTTGCCAGATGAAACGTCCTCAGTAGATGACATGTCATCACCAGAAGATACGTCATCACCAGACGATACGTCCTATACTCCTGAGCATCTTTACTTATAAGGACCATAGCTTTTAACTCCGATATCTAAAAATTTCATACTTTATACCGCTCGAAAGCTAGAAAGATAAGCTACAACTTTTCAGAAGGCAACTTTGACTAATTTAGCCTAAATTAGTCCAGTTTTTCTCCCTAAAGTTAGTACACAATTTATACACCGATGAAAGACTTAGATTATAAAATGTAAAACTACAAAAGAAACATGCATATACACCTAGGGAACTTTTCAGTTCTAAACTCATTTGCCAAATAAACAGAAGCTCATACGTTACTTTAATTACATAATAACAATATAAACAAGGGCTTAACACAAAATACAAGATATATAGGATGCTCAGTGTTTAACATGCTTAAGAAGCTATCCAAAAATGATCGAACTAACTTAGTTAAAAAAGTTTCTAATGTCTTGGAGTTTTCGATGCCTTGCAAGGATTGCTAACCTTCTCGTTTTGCACCTGAGGAGGGAATATTGGGGTGAGCTACATGGCTCAGTGACTAACATATTTATACCCATAGGCAATTGACTACAAATTCAAGTATACATAAATTTATATATATATATATGCGTATATTCAGTAATTCAAGCATTCTTCAATTTAGTTTAATACCCATAACACATAATACTCAAATGCATCATACATGACAAATTAAAGATGTAGTGCACAATAAATGGCTCTAGGGTTCCATGGAAATAGAATAAAGAAATCGAAGTTTACCCCGTGAACAAAATGAGTCCAATTTCGGAGCTCATATGCCACAAGCGAGCAGCCGGGAGAAGGCTCTTGTCAACGTACACTTGATGAACAGAATGATTCCACTCTCACCTAAACAAAAGTACATAATTGTTTTCTCATATACTCATACTTTTATGCTTTGTCTTCTTTTCATTTAATACAAAATGCTATGAACTCTTTTGAGGTATAACATAGTCATATTTCATTATGCATTTCAACATTTACAAATAAGTCAATTTCAATCAGATCAATTTCAACATACACACATAGGCAAGAATTTGCCTAATTACACTATAACCTTAAATATGTTACCCACCTAATTAGCTTGTGAAAATCTAAGCCAAGCTTGGCTTTCCCCTTTCTCTTGGGTAGGATTCCCTTGATTTCCTAAAACAAACAAGGTTCCATTCAAAACAACATTTCAATAAAAATTCATAAACTTAAAAAATCACAAAATCTCAACAAACACAAATTAAACTCAAATCTAACCTACCCATAGTCCATCTAGGTTAGAAAACCTAAGATCTAGTTTAGAAACCCTAAAATCAATTGGGTTCTCCTAGTCCATCTTCTTCCCACACAAACCTCTTATTCTCTCTAACTCCTTCACCCTCAACACAACCCATTCCTTTAATAAAGCAAGAAGAAAAGATGGTTAACATACCTTAACAAACTCGATTTCTCTTCTTTTCTTTTTCTCCGAAACCTCTCCTTTTCTCTCCTATTTTCATTTTTCACTCTCCTCCCTCTTCAATTCACGTTTTTCTCCTCTTATAAGCAAGACAACATATTCTTTTTCCATTTGTACTCTTAATGAGCCCAAAAAGTCCATCTTACCCTTCCTTATAAGCTTATGTTCTTTTATGCTTAAATGATCTCCTAAAAATGCCCTTGAACATCCTTATTATATGAACACTTTAGTCCCACTTACCCATTCAATAAATCCTACTAACCTTGACATAATTATAACTTTAAAAATTTAATCTGTCTAAACCTCAAAACTATTTCAAATCATGCTTAACTTAAAGAAAAATTTTTTAGGGTCCAACAATTAGCTCCTTAGCTTGGTTCATATTGATTAAGCTAGGTATAAAGGATCTAAGTTCCGATCAAGAAGCCACATTTTAACAAGTTTATCTATTGAATCTTTAAAGTGGTTGAGAATTATCTTCTTAATTTCCTCTTTTGAAGTTTAAACTCTTCGATCAAATTTAGGTATTGAAGTGATCCTACTAATGTTATTTCTGATAGGAATTGCATTATGAAAGTAGCTCAAATTCCTAACCCTTACACTCTGGATCTTTTTCTAGCTAGGGATGAATAAAAATCTAAGGCTTGAATATATCTCATTATTTCATATTTTTCCTTTTGTCTCAAATTTCCGTTATTGGGATCAACATAAAGATCACTTTGTGCTTGATCTAAAGTAGCTCTTTCTTTACAAATGTTTTCTACTATGCTGTTAACTCTTTTCTTACTCAAGAATTTAAATTCATCCTTCACTACTTGAGATTTTCTCATACATTTCTATTGTTCATAAACCTTTATGGTTGTTTGTAACTGTTTGGATATAGCTTCTTCAAATCCCACTATATTAATTAAGTAATTATTGAATCTAAGAACATTTCTCATTTAATAATAAGCATATGCAAGTTGTATTCCTATAAAAGAGTGATCAAATGTAAGCTACTTACCATAGTGAGTATTGCTTATTGGCAATTCATTAAGCTACAAAGCATTCACTATAGCTCTGTTTTATTTTATCCTAATTAGCCATTTCCCTTATTACTCCAAATGAATTGATTTCCATAATTATTCAAGTTAGTTATTTTGATTCTGTTAACACACTCCTTAAATCCATCATGTGACTTACTTTTAAGTTATCCCCTTCGTTTTTATATAATAGAATATGTTAATAAAATATGATAATAAAATCCAAAGAGTTGTCATATTCGAATTAATACTCAAAATTTCAACCCAAAGGATAGCTATTTGAAAAACAAAGTTATATGCATATACAAATGTGACATTAATTGACGTTAAGCTACTTATCACTTTAATTATCATAAAAATGAATTAAGATGAGTACCCAACATTAGTGACTCTTAGGGAGCTTAGATTATATGCCACTATAATCTTCCATTGTTATGATACTAATGGTTCACCAATATGGTCCAAGTTTTCCTAAAAAGCCAACGACTCCCTTGAGCTTATTTTGTTTATATTTTTTATTTGAAGTTACCCACCATCATTAGGATATTGAGTGGATTTATTTAAGCTAGTTGGAGAATTTTATTCCTTATGTTCCATGATATTATGGATATTGAGGGGATTTATTTAAGCTAGTTGCAGCCTTGCCAATGACCCATCCTTTTATATCTTCTTCTACTACCTGTTGTGGTTTCTTCTTTCTACTTAAAATTCTAGTTCCTAAGAAATACTTTTGAAACTTGTGGATAGTTTCTTTTAGGTTTATGCTCCTCTTTTAAGTAGGGATTTCCAGCTCCTTTTGAAAGTTCTTAACTTTGCATATCCCCTTACCATCTGTTATTTTCATTACCAGTAGTAACTTGTCAAGCTTGCTTCTGATAAGTTAAGATCTTGATTAATTATTTGATTTTAAGAATGGGATTTCTTGTCTCCTATTATCCTTATCCTTGGAATTGGGAGTAATGGCAACTTTTTGAATATCCTATGAAATGGTTCCATTGACTTCTATATCTATCAGTGTTGGAATTGGGATGGGATCTGATCCCGACCACGGAGAAATAATTATGAATTTTTTTTTTATTTTGATTTCCTGAAAATCAAGATCACTTTAATTCTATAAAATGATTAACAATTAAATCATAATCAAGTATCAATCTTAATTTATACCTTATTCTGAAGCTTAATCATATTCTTGTCGTATTCCTTGATCCATTTTGAAAATTGATTCATCTCAACCATCGTAGCTACACAAGTGTCAGAGATGGAATAGTATCCTCAAAATAGGTTAAGAGAACTTTTTAACTCTTATAAAGAGGGTTAAGTAAGAAGTGTTATCTCCATTAGAGCTTAAGCATATTTATAAGAAGTTTTAGACATTTTAGTAATTTAATTGGAATTAAAATCTAGTCATTACCACTCTTAAGGAAAACAACTATACTAGTTAATTACAAGTTTCAAGACTTATTACTTAATAATTTTATAAATCTCTTAAGATTATTTGATTCTTCACTCATGTCATATAACAAAAAAACAAACACATAAGAAAACACTAAAACTTTTTATGAAAATTTTTGAATAAACATAAAATTATTTTTAAAAAATTTAACACCCAGCTAAATCTTCTTGTTTACATTTAAAAATATATTATATCAATGTAAGGCTAAATATTGAGAGAAGGTAAAACAAATAAATTAAAAATGAAGAAATAAGAGGGAAAAGAAATAAACTCCACTTGGGTTGCCGTCTTATGTCCTTAAGCTTACGAACTAACTTATCCTTTTAGATAAAAATAAAATTTCATGAAATGGTCATAAGAAAAGTCTCATTGTTCCTAAAGTACACATATTTCAAGTGGGCAGGCAATGATTTTAATTCCAAAGTAGATGCTTGAGCAATAAAAAGTAATAATTTATAATTAGATTTATATAAATAAATAGAAGCAAGCTCATGCCTTTTTGAAATTTGTTTTAAGGAGTGAAAGGCTAAAATTATCTCCTCTAATCCCTCACTTCACTCCACATCTATTATTTTTTCCAACTCAATAAGCTTTGTCAAAGCAACTTCTAGTCCATCCCTATCATTTAGCTCAAATGCCTTATATACTAAGGGGTCTATCACACTAAAAGCAAACACAAAATCCATAACACTAGGATGTTTTATGGCATAAAAAACATTTAAAAAAACTACATTATGAGGGCCCTCTCACAAACATCTATCTTAGTTTGGGATGTGTTAAGAGTGTTGGATCGGAAAAAGAAAACATGCTTTGTTTGGAAAAACAGTAGATTTCAAAACTTTTAAGAAATCATTACTTGCAGCGGAAGCAACAAATCCAAATCAACATGCCAATCCATACATGATATGGTATAAGGATAATAAAATATAAACAAGATTAGGAGTATTACCGACTCCTTCGCTACAGCTTTAAATCCTCGCTGCGCTATCCT
>JANIJH010024155.1:0-11505 GCA_024520975.1 Erythroxylum areolatum | reverse complement strand
AAATTGGAAAACCTAAGGAAACAAAAGCATGAAATTAATCCTAGAACAACCATACCCATGCTTTTCCTAAGCCATTTTAAACCAAAACCCATCAAAATTTCAAAAGATTTGACAAAACTCAACTTGAAACTCCACCCATGATTTTTGCTTCTTGACTCTAATGGAAGATTAAACCTTCCTCTTTCTTTTTCCTTCTTGGAAAACTCTTAAAATCACTCTTCTGTAGTAAGAAAAAATGAAACCCTAGTTCTTCTTCTTCTTCTCTTCTTTCCTCCACTGAAAACTCACTCTCCCTTTCTTTTACTTGAAAATTTCGTTGTCTTCTTTCAAATAAGACAATTCAATGCTTTTCTTTCTTTCTTTCTTTTAAAAGAAGCTAAAATGACCTAAATACCCCTCCTTGTAAGCCTTAAACTTTATCAACTTAAGTAATCTTCCCAAATTGTCCTTATAAAACCTCATTCCTTCAATTTAACTAACACCATATAAAACTTTAACTGAATCTTAATTTTTCCATTTAATTCCATCAATCTAACAATAAAAATCCTCCAATCGTTGACATTCTAATTAAATTCTAACCAAAAGAAATTAATCAATCACAATCTCAAAATAAAGTAAAAACATGCTTATTCAATAAGAAAAGAATTCGGGGCCAACACAACACTTCTTATTTCAAATTTTCCATTAATGATTGAGAAATGTCTAATTTGCCCTTCCTTATAAGCTTAGGTTCTTTTAACCTTAAGTGTCTTCCCAAAAACACCCTTGAACATTCTTATAACCTTAACACTTTAATTCAATCAACCTGTATCATGTAATCTTTCTAACATTAACAAAATATTTAACTCCACAAACTTTCATAAAGACCTCATAATTAACGTAAATCATACTTATTCATCAAGAAAAAATTTTGAGGGCCAACATTTATCCCCCTCTTAAAAGAATTTCGTCCTCGAAATTCATACCTGACTGATCTAAGGGTAGGGGTATGCTTCCTCTTATACTTCTTCGTTTTTCATTTTACTCCATCACTCAAACAATTTCTTTCAGATGACCCTAGTTAACGGATTTAATCAAACCTTCCATGACTTATTCAGACATCACACTATCCTATTTATTTCCTCAATATACGTTAGATTACTCACAATTTTCCACTTCCTATGTCAATAACACCAACCTCATATCATATCAATATTCTTAACATACTCACATATATCACATTATGAATTTGAGACATCTTTCATTAGTAGCACTTCTCATAACTATTTCATATATATCTGTTCATGTCAGGCTTAACTAATCCTTCGTTCCAGCCTAAGCACACCTTGGCACAATGATGCTTTCAGAGATAATTTATCTTTCACTTAATAATTTACATCACTATAGTGCTAAGTGTGCTAACACACTTAACTCTTATGCCTATTCTTACTGTATTCCATGACATTGATCCTTCTAATTCTTTCATCTTTCTTGAATCACTTAATTTTTAACATTTATCAATTTCACCTGTCAATAACATCTCCAGTTTTGTTCTTCAACAATTTGTAGGCCTTACTCATCATAATACAAAAGCGACGACCCCTTCTATCATCTAACTCCTCATACAGCATTCAAAAAAAATCACTAGGATGATGATTGTGATGCTTAAAGTCAAATTGAACTATACATAGATCTCATGTTCTTATGAACTTCAAACTATATGCCTTAAGCATATTTCTGACAATTAAGACCATCGGTAAAATTAAACATTCACTCACTTGATTTGACATTCTTAGTCGCCAAATGATTTTTTTAGCGTATTCCTACTAGGATGTATAACTTACATTGCCACTTATACTTTTCTAACTTTCTATTTGCTTTATCACTTTTATTGATTTCACAGACTTCTTATTTCATTCACAAAGTATCATTCTTCCTATTCGAACTCAAAATTCATATCTGTTTTCAATCTCTCAATGAGATTCACAATTTCTGAATCCTCAATTTGGGCTTGGTTAATCCTTTCATATGGAGCTGATCTTTAATTCCATAGAAAATAGTACTTTGATTTGCCCAAAATTCACTCCACATTCTATGCTTCCTTTTGCATTGGATCTGATAACCTCAAAATCTGAATTTCTACTTAATGTATCTGATATAACACTAGCTTTACTTGGAATTTCTCATTTCTACAATCACAGTCTTTCAGTATTTATATGAATTTTCTCAGTCTCATATTCAATTCTCTCAATTCAATGATTGCCTCAAACTTTTATGATCCGTACTTACATATATATCCAAGATGTTACTATACATATATTGTCTCCAAACTTTAAAAACAATCATTAGTGCAGCAGCTCTAAATTATGTATCAAATAGTCAACTCATAGGACTTTAGTTGTCTCCATACATATGAAATCACTTTATCATGCTGCATTGAATATTAGCCAAATCTCTTATATAACATCAGTGCATAACATAAAATCTCCAAATCCATATGATATAATTTATATCAGTCCAATTCCTCAAAATTCTCTTTACTTTCATTACTTATACGCTTTACACGTTTTTTTCTTCACGTATTCAAATTATTCTTCTCAACTTTTCGAAGACCTTGTATACATCATCAAATTTTTGCTTGGATCATTTTAATCTTCAATAACATAGTGCTGTCAGGGCAATTGTTAACTCAAACAATTATTACCAAACTCCATGTGCCCCCTGATTAATTCTCACCAGTCTTTAAATAACTGATTCCTCAATGGGGTAACATTGTCTCACTTTATTTTCAATTTCCTTAATTGACTTCCTTTCTTGAATGATTTTCTCCATTCTTGGATTTCCTCATACCTCACCTTGACTTATTCTCATGTTTGCTCATTCATGCTAGTTTCTCCACACATTGCAATTTATTTGCAAACTTAATTTCTTGTGATTGTAATTACATGCATCAAGACAGATTTGTATCTCCCGAATATACTTACATAAAATATAACATGAACCTATATTCTCCTCATATTAGCAATCAATGTCTCCTAAAATTCAGGAATCCACTCACATAGTTGGATCCTTTACATCAAACAAAATACATACTTTTTCAATAACATATTCTACCTCTTTTGCTCGAGTCTCTGTTAAGGATAAGACTCCCATACTCACTTTCAAATCATTACATATTTATTTCTGATCAGATCTTTCATTGATCATTCTTAACATAAACTATCTGATCTGCTTAATCTAAGTCAGTAAAATTCTTCTTCGAAAGAAGGTTTCTTGCTACTATCATCTATACTGTCCATGCAATCTTTATCAATCACCTGCTATCATCATCACATTATCAGCTATTCTTAATACCTCAGGAAGACCAATTTCTATCATTCTTACAAGGTCATAATGATCTAATCACCAAAACTCAATGGAGTAATGAACATACTTACTGTCGCATATGCGTAGGTGGGCATCATTAAATTCATCCCATTTGTCCACATATTTATCTCCATCAATTCACAAATTCATATCTTACATGATTGATACTTTGATCTCCATTAATCCTAGATGACATTCATCTCTTGATCTTCGAATTTATTTCTCATTGTAAAATCATCAACAAATCTCAATCTATCCCCGCTTGATCATTATAAGCACTTTCATGTGTTACTCTAATTCCCTCTTAGACTCTAAACTATGGGAACTATGACTGAAAAATATCCAATAAGTCATAGGTTTCTTCCTATATCATCTTCACACATATAATACATATGTGCTTAATATTCTCAATTGTGTATGATGATACCATAATCAGATAGGTACTCACAATACCAATTTAACTTAACCTTTTGAACTTGTACATATATTGCTATCATTCATCCCATCTTCCAATTATCCTTTACATTACATCTTACATATGTATATTCGTCATTGATTCAAACTTATAGATGTATAATCATCTTAAAATTCTGATCTCAATACCACTAACACATTCTTATGGAGGATCATAACTCTTGTCATATTAATCAAACAACCACTTAGGTTCCAATTTCATCTTCTTAAAATCATAGTAATTTATGTTTTCCTTACATTCTGCCAAATCATCATTCTCGTATTACTATTTCCATTAGGTCAAGCTCTTAACAATTTTTTTCATGCGTGTACTTCATACATATGAGTCTTGACTAAGGATTAGTTGCTGCTACATGCTAAAATATGTTAAGACACATGTAACTTGATACATTTTTTCAAAATTTCCCATGTAAGATCCTAATTTTGGGCTCTGATACCACAACTGTTGGATCCTAGTTTCGAAACCCAACTCTTGGAACCATACTCACTAAACTTATTCTAATGAAGTCTCCTTAACCATCGTAGATTTCACTTCTTGCTCTGATATCATAACTGTTGGGCACCGTTTCCAGAAACTAACTCTTGCAAAAACATAAATTGTATACTTACACTTGTTACCATGCATGGTTATTCTTATTTAACCCTCATTAGTCATCATCGGTTCATCTTCATTCTCTAATACCATAGTGTCGGGCCCTATCTTCCAAATCTTTCTTATACTGAAGCAAATATTCTATGCTCAACTTCCATCCAGATACTAAACATCTTAGAGGCTGGGTTAAAGTTCTATTCCTTTAGATCATTTGATAGCTCTATGACTCTAGTTTATTAAGACACAAGATTCATCTCATTTGGAGGTCGGATAACGAAGTTTTGGCCGAAAGAATCAAACATGATTTATCCACAATCATATTGAACCTATCTTAGGAAAAATTTGTATAACTATCCCTACAGATGTCAAATTAAGATCATTTTAAGACAGTTTCAAGGAGGACTTCGAGATCTACAACTTTCATGAAGACCTTGAAGACAAATTCTATCATCTGAAGGGTCAAAAAATGAAGCAGACGATAGCATCAAACGAATAGCGTACAAAAGAAGACGTTTAGGTCACATCGGTAGAAAGTAGACGAAGCCAAAGGCAGATGAAGTAGAAAGTAGACGAAGCCAAAGGCAAATGAAGCAAAAAGTAGACGAAACAAAAAAACAGACGAAGCAAGAAGCAGACAAAGTGAAAAGGGCAGATGAAACAAAAGACAGATGAAGTAAGACGCAGGCGAAGCGAAAAGGGCAGACAAAATAAAAAGCAGATGAAACAAAAGACAGACGAAGCAAGAAGCAAACGAAGCAAAAAGTCAACTTAAGACAATGCAACTCTTAAGACAATATGTCTTTACAAATGATACAACTCTATAGACGATATGACGTCATCACAGACGATACGTCTTTACAGATGATACATCTTTACAGACAAAATGACGGCATCATAGACGATGCGACATCATCATAGACGATACATCTTTACAGGTAATGCATCTTTACAGACGATGTGTATTTACAGACGAAATGATGCCATCACAGATGATTTTTCTTTACAGAAGATACATCTTTACAGATGATGCATCTTTATACTCCTAAGCATTTCCCTTTCTAAGGGCCATAACTTTCAATCCAAAGGTCCAAAAATTCCATACTATATACTATTGGAAAGCTAAAAGAAAGACCTACAACTTTTTAGAAGACAACTTGGTCTAATTTAGCCTATTTTAGTCCATATTTTCCCCTAAATTCATAACAAAAATTTGACCCCTATGGAAAACTTGTAATTGTGCACTGTGTAACCTTGGAATGTCCTAAACACAACCATTCAGCTACCCATTTGACTTCATGAAACTCTCAATTCTTAACTCATTTATCTCATCACATCCAACTGCATCTGATCAATAATAACTCCTGTCTTTCCTTTCCGTAAATCTCACTTAGATATAAATATCTATCTATATATATATGTATCAACAATTCATGTTCCAAAATCATCAACTCAAGTTGATAACTTCTTCACGTATATCTAATTACAACCCACATCATCCATACATCATTCATATTTCATTATCAGCAAAAGAATAAAGTTTTACAAATCTTTAATAGCATTCTAAGCCACATTACATCATCGTCTCAAAATCTCAAATTACAAAAGATTCTTGAACAAATGTTGCTTTCTCAAAACCAACTCAAAATACAAATTAACAAATTCAGAGAATTTCCCTTAGGCTCTTGATCACTTGATCTCTTAGCTATCACTTGAAGATGGGGTAAAAAGGGGGTGAGCTTCAAAGCTCGTGGGTAACAGTTTATAACCAAAAAAAATAAGAAAAACCTTTGAAACCATTTTACTTGTCATAGAAAATTTTCATTGAGTTCATAAAACACATGTTTCTTAAGCTTTCAACCAAAATCAATAAATTACAAAATGTGAATGCATCAAACTTGTTAATAGAACATAAGTACATAAACATATCAGAATGGTTTGGGTAGATCCATAAACATGACGTACTACACTTTTCCACATAATGATCCTGTGTAGTCGTAAACTTACGGGAGTCCATGAAGAAACTCCGTGTCACTAGTGGGCAGGCGGGAGAAGCTTATAACTTGGTCAGCGTGCACGTGACATTCTTGAGGGACCACCACAAACCCATATAACATATAATTCATGACTTGTAAACTTGTTGCCCAAAATGGCATTTTTTCAAAACTTAGCTTTTCATATACTTGAGATATTTTGAAAACCATTCTTGGAAACATGATTTTATGAACATGTATCTTTTCAAAGTTTTTTCATCAATCATCAACACAATGCATGTAGCAAACATATAACAATTTCACAATTCACTCAAGAAGCAATAAAGGTCACATTGACGATGCAATGTAAAATCATTAAACTTCTTTAATTTAAAGGAAAACATTAGTGGCTTATTTACTCTATTATAAACATGTACCCACCTTGATTTCCTTGCTTATAGACTTGCTTAAAAATTCCTCTTCTCTTGTTCCTCTTGCCTCTTTTGATCCCTTGATTCTTCACCAAATGAAGAGGCCTTTGGTTCAAATGGAAGCTCTTCTTTTCCTCAACCTTTTTCCCTTATTGAACAACCTCAAAATCTCTCTTGGAGGCTTAGAAAATTGAAACCCTAGCTTTTCTTCTTTCTTTCCTCTCAAAACCAAAACTTTTTCCTTCTTTTCTCTTCTCTTCGCTTCTTCTTTCCTTTTCTGTCCTCAAATCACGTTCTTGCCTCTTCCTTGAAAGCAAGCCAACACTTCTTATTTCAATTTTGCCATTAATGATTCATAAATGTCCAATTTGCCCTTCCTTATAAGCTTAGGTTCTTTTAACCTTAAGTGTCTTCCCAAAAACACCCTTGAACATTCTTATAACCTTAATACTTTAATTCAATCAACGTATATCATGTAATCTTTCTAAAATTAACATAATAATTAACTCCACAAACTTTCATAAAGACCTCATAATTAACATAAATCATACTTATTCATCAAGAAAAAATTTTAGGGGGCAACAAAGTGTCTTCACCAGGCGATATATCCTCACCATATGAAGCGTCCTCATTAGAGGATACGTCCTATACTCCTGAGCATCTCCACTTATAAGGACCATAACTTTTGACTTCGATATCCAAAATTTTCATACTTTATAGCATTGGAAAGCTAGAAAGACAAGCTACAACTTCCATATAGACAACTTGTCAAATTCATCCTAGATCAATCCATATTTTGCCCTAAAGTCATAATATGAATTTTTCCCTTATGGAAGACTTAAAATTTTGCACTGTGCAAACTTGTAATGTCCTGAGTATAACCATTTAGCTACCAAAATGATTTCATTAAACCCTTAAATCTCAACTCATTTGTCTTATCACCTTCAACTACATCTGATCAGTCATAATACCTATCTTCCTTTCCGTGACATCTCACTTATGCATACATATATATATATCAACGATTTATGTTCCAAAATCATTAACTTAAGTTGATTACTTCTTCACATATATCTAATTTCAACCCATATCATCCATGCACCATTCACATTTCATTAACATCAAAAGAATAAAGTTTTACAAATCTTTAATGGCATCCCAAGTCACATTACATCATCGTCTCAAAATCTCAAATTACAAAAGGTCCTTGAATAAACAAACTTGTTGCTTTCCCAAAATCAACTCAAAATACAAAATAAGCAAATTTGGAGAAATTGCCTTAGGCTCTTAATCACTTGATCTCTTAGTTATTACCTGAAGATGGGATAAAAAGTGGTAGGTAACAATTTATAACGGAAAATAAACAAAACCCTTGAAAACATTTACTTGTCGTAGAAAAATTTTCTTTGAGTACATAAAACACAAGTTTTTCAAATTCTTATCATATAGTTAAATCCTTAAACTATAGAACATGAATACATCAAACTTGTTCACATCTTATAAGCATATAAGCACATCAGAATGGTTTGGGTAAATCTATGAACATGAAGAACTACATATTTCGACATAATGGTCCTGTATAATCATAAACTTGAGGCACCATCACAATCCCACATAGTAGTTTTGCGTAGGTGTAAACTTGAGGGAGTCCATGAAGAAGCTCCGTGCCACTAGCGGGCAGGTGGGAGAAGCCTTTAACTTGGTCAATGTGCACATGACATTCTTGAATAAATTACACCAAACCAACATAACATGTAATTCATGAATTGAAAATCGTTTACCCAAACGGCACATTCTTGGAAACATGTTTTTCATGAGCATGAGGTATTTCGAAAACCATTTTTGAAAACATAATTCCATAAACATGTATCTTTTCCCAAATATTCATTTTCAAATTCTTTTCACAAATCAACACAATTCATATATCAAACATATAGCAAATTTTCAATTCATTCGAAAAGCAATAAATGCAACATTTATGATGCAATTGAAATCGTTAAACTTCCTTGATTCAAAGAAAACATTTAGTGGCTTATTTACTCCATTATGAACATGTACCCACCTTGCTCAAACCGTCTCTACTCTTGCTCCTCTTGTCTTTCTTGATTTCCTTGATTCTTCACCAAATGAAGAGATCTTTGGCTTAAAAGGAAGCTCTTCTCTTCCTCTGCCTTTTTCCCTTCTTAAACAACCTCAAAATCTCTCTTGAAGGCCAAGAAAATTGAAACCCTAGCTTGTTTTCTCTTCTTTTCTTTCAACCACCGAAATCTCTCTTATTTCTCTTTCTTATTTCTCTTCTTCTCTTAAATGTAATACCACATTTTCCTCTTCCAACCCTACCCTTAATGAGTGTGCAATGTCTATTTTACCCATCCTTATATGCCTTGTGTTTTTTATCCTTAAGTGTCTTGCCAAAAACACCCTTAAACATTCTTATAACCTTAATACTTTAATTCCGCTTACCCATTCAATAAATCCTACTAACTTTGACATAATAATTAGCTTAAAAATTTTAATTTATCAAAACTTCAAAAATCATTTAAATCATGCTTATTCATCATGAAAAAAAATTTGGGGCCAACACTTAACTGCCTATCCATTGCAATTATCAACACCTTTCTACTGCCTAACAACCACCTCTAGCACGAAGTCAACCTAGAAAAACCTAATATTCTTAACCGCCCATTCATCAATTACTTACACCTTTTTACTACCTAACAGCCACCTCTAGGACAAAGTCAACCATGGCCAAGAACAGTGAACAGAGAAAAACCCTCAAGGTCTCATATCCCCGTTCACCATTTTTTGTTCACTCCTGGGATAATCCAAATCTTCTTTTGACAAACGTAGTCTTGTGAGGTGAATCCAATTAAGATAATTGGTCGAAGGTGATGAAGAATGGTTTGAAGGCCAATAACAAATTGACCTTCATAAATGGATTGATCCAAAAGCTTTCGGAAAGCAATTCGAAAGAGGCTTACGCTTAGGAGGTATGTAACTTCATGATTATTGGATAGATACATAATACTTTTGACCTATAACTCAAGTCATGTATTCCTTATTTTGAGAAAGCAAAGGAATTATGGGATGATCTAGCAGAATGTTATATCATTGTAAATATTCCCTATCAATATCAATTAAAATCAAGCCTTCCTATCATCAAGGCAGAAGGGGCATCCATGGGACATATTACACTAAACTCAGAGGAGTGTGGGACAAACTAGATAGTGGTATGTCGATCCTGGTGTGTGAGTGTGGTGATAAGTGTACATGTTGAAATTTATGACTGAAGAAACGAAAAAAGATCGAAAATACCAATTTCTCATAGGCCTAGACAACCAGATGTATGGAAATTTGAGAAGTCAAATTCTGAATAGCTCACTGTTACCTTCAATAACTTGTGTTTACGCCAAGACCACATAAGAGTAAACACACAAAGCGATTATTCGCTACCAGGATGAACAAATGGATGTCGTGGGATATACTATGCAGATTTTCCTGCGAAAAGGAAATTAAACTACATCTTCAAGATTTGTTTCAGGTGAATTTTCAATGCAAGGTGATCTCCCTCTATGTGGGCATTATGAAAAAGCTAATTAAGACATCACAACATGCTACCAACTCCATGGGCGTCCTGGGCAAAAGGGTAGAAAAGCCAAAGGGAAAGGTCGAGGCAGAGGCACACCACCAGCAGCTATTGCACAAGCTAGACAAGCACTAAGGGGGTGAACTATGCAACTAGTTTGTCCAGGGCAGCATTGACTATCCCTATGTTGACACCTGATCAAATTCAACACCTTCTCTCTCTCATCGAACCATCAAAGTTTGGTAGTGAAGAGCTCTCTAGTAAGGATGAACCCTCTCCCACTTGGTTAATTGATAGCAGAGTGTGGTGTCAAATGGCTGTTCATCTTAATGTATTGACAAAAGTTTAGAATATTATTCCTTGTTTGGTTAGATTGTCTAACGGAGTCCAGGCGTTTGCTATTAAAAGAGGTCACATATCTTTGGGTCCTAATTTTGTTGTTCACAGCTTGTTATATGTGCTTAAATTAAATTGCAATTTACTTTCTTTGGCATAATTAATCTGTGGGAAAATCATGTAGCAATCTTCACTGATGAATTTTGTGTGATACAAAATGACATCGATTAGATTGGGTTAGCAATGAGATGGGGTGTATATGTACAAGTTTCTTCCAAGTACTACTGTTGTTGTCAGGACTAAGAAGACTGTGGAGTTATGGTATAGACGACTAGGTATTGTGGAGTTATGGCATAGACAACTAAGTCACCCATCAAGTTGAAATTTATCTTTACCGTCTATTACGAGTAGTTATAGTGGTAGTAAGAATAAAAATTTGGAAGCTTGTGATATTTACTTCCGGGAAAATCAAACTAGAAGTGTTTTTCCTATCGGTGATTGTAAAAGTCATGCCTGTTTTGATTTAGTTCATTATGGCATACGGGGTCTATATAGTGAGCCTTCTTTGAAAGGTGCACATTATTTTGTGACCATAATCGATGATTTTAGTAGGCTATTTGGGTCTATTTGATGGTGGAGAAAAGTGAAACAATTAATGTTGGACCCCGAAAAATTTTTCTTCAAGTAAGCATGTTTTCAAAATAATTTTGGAGTTTAGATAGATTTAATTTTTGGAACTATAATGGTGCCAAGGTTAGTAGGATTTGTTGA
>JANIJH010024138.1:0-11506 GCA_024520975.1 Erythroxylum areolatum | reverse complement strand
ATGTTAAATTTTGCCCTGCGTATAAATTCACTGGGCACTTTCACTGCGCATTTGCGCAGTGTTAACCTGCTAGTTATTTGTTAATAAGCAACGTGGTAAGTAAGCACAAACAGTATGAATTTCTCTCTCAATTCAAGCCTTTTCCTATTCCGATGCCCTACTATGAGAAACCCTTCTGATCACTATCT
Organism: Erythroxylum areolatum; assembly: GCA_024520975.1. Classification (NCBI taxonomy): domain Eukaryota; kingdom Viridiplantae; phylum Streptophyta; class Magnoliopsida; order Malpighiales; family Erythroxylaceae; genus Erythroxylum; species Erythroxylum areolatum. The sequence continues at coordinate 11,318 of JANIJH010024138.1, read as the reverse complement.
GAGAACCATAAACAAAGACTTCGATGAGTTACGTATTTGTATAGGCTAGAACGTGAAGAAAAAGAACACATCATTCCATCAAATGACTGATGTATTCATTTTTTCAGGACACTGAAAGAGGGTTGGTGTTCCTTCAAGCACATAACAAACTATTAATACTCCGAAGAAAGGAAGCGAAGCGAGTTTCATCACTCAGTCCATTGTTCTTACACAGAGATCGGTTGGTGTTCCTTCAAGCACAGAACAAACTATTAATACTCCGAAGAAGGCAAGCCAAGCAAGTTTCATCACTCAGTCCATTGTTCTTACTCAGAGATCCTTTGTGAACATGTACCGTGAATTAGGCTATTACTGGCTTTGCCTTGCAATCTACATAGCTGTAGTAGGAAAGTGCATTTCACACTTCCTTTGGGAGTAGGAGTCAGGAAAGCGAAGTGAGAGAAGAAAAAGGAAATCGAAGAAAGCTGCAAATTTCGAGAGGAAATGCGGGACGTCTTTTTATTTTTGTCCAAAATTTAAATGCCAAGTTCAATTATTTTCCTCCATTTTCTTCTTCATCTTTCTCAAAACTTGAAATCTTCTTTCATAATACGAGATGGGCAAGCATGAGTGTATTGTTAGAATACACGTAAGTGTGTTACGGTTTCAGAGTTTTGTTGGTTGGATTGTATATATTATTTGAGGAGAGGTGTTTACCTCTTCTATGTTTGAATCTGCATATTACGCTTGCTCTGGACCTTGAGAGCCTACTTTTTTCCCTGTTTACCCATAAGTTTGCCGATTTGAAATGGGAAGAAAGTTGGTTTCTTATTTAGATGGACAATCTTCTTTTTCTCATGACGCGGTATAGGCAGTGTCCAGCCATGCATGATATAGCATTCAAGTTCAAAAGGTTAAAGAAAACGCGCACGCAAACACATATTCACTCTTCCTCTCTCTCCTGACCATGTGAGAGTGTTATTAACCATTTTTCTCTTAAGCTCCTTAATTAGAATAGGCATGCATTAATATGTCATGGACCACGAAATTGGAAACATTTTTGTCTACTGCTTTCTTCCATTACTCCCTGCAAGAAGTTCTTAATATGCTTTGGATTTAGGTAGAGTTGCCATTGCTTGCATATGGTTGTGCAGACATGAATGATTAGAAAGACTGTTTCTTTGAATACCCATTATAACTGAAAGATAGAGAACCTTCCTCTTTATAAACTTACTTTCTGACATTTTGCATGTTCTCTTAATGCATAGTAGTGTTTACAAGTTTGATATTTCTCTTTTCTTTATAAAAAGATACCGTATCTTCAAAATGGCAGCTTCTTTGTTTCCTAGAGAATTGTTATTGAAACATGTGGAGAATTTGTTTGTTGCTACTGTTTGTTTCTTTATTCTAGTGAATGTCTTCTTCATATGTTGATCTCTTATATTTATGCATTTGTATGAACGTGCTGATGAAACCTAAACTATCGGCTTCTGACCTTCATCCTTAGATATAGGTAATATTGAGTTCATTGATGCCTGCTATTTCTTGGGAAACATAAAACTTACTGAATTTGTTACATAACAAAAAGTTAAAACAAGACGAATTATTATTAAACAATTCAACAATCAACTCCGACTACAATAAGATAAATGATATTCAACCAAACTTCCATGTCAAATGTTCGGTGCTGGAGCTTTTGTGATAGGGAACACACTTTCTTCCATACCTTACTGGCTACTCATCTCCGTAATCTCTGGTGCAATAGCTTACTACCTAGTTGGACTCTAGAAGAACTTTGGACACTTCGTGTACTTATCAATGCTACTCTTCATATGCACGATGTTGGTCGAAAGCCTCATGATGTTAGTTGCAAGTATTGTTCCAGATTTCCTGATGGGCATTATAACCAGTGCTGGAATTCATGGTGTAATGATGCTGAACAGAGGGTTTTTTCGGTTTCCAAATGATCTTCCCAAGCCATTTTGGAGGTACCCCATGTTCTAAATCGCCTTCCATAGGTATGCGAACCTAGTTCTTGTATGTCCAACTTTTGCTAGGATATGTTGCAGACCAAGAACGCACCTTGCACTTCTCAGTACCACAATACGAGTCGCGCAGGCAACATCTGCCTCGGTAATAATGATCCCCTACTAGCTCGTCGCTGTGCCAACTGCGACACTACTTCTACTCCTCTTTAGAGAAACAGCAAAAGAGCCTTGGCGATGCGATGAATGGAGGCAATAACAGTCTTTCCACTTAGTGTGCAAGCTTGGCGATGCGGTTCATGACACAGCGAGAGGTTGCACCGTCAAGTCCACTAGTGGGTCCTACTTTAATTAATTTTTTTAAATTTCACGTCAGCATTTAATTGATGGAGGCTTAACTCTATCTGTTCCGACTAGTCAAGCACTATTTTGAATGTTTTACGAACGCTAAGGTTTATTTTGAACGATAAAAAAAGTTAAGTCCAACTCATATATTTTTTTAAGGGAAGAATAAGGAGGGCAAAGCCCTAAAAAACAATTAAATAGGACACATTCGCGGAAAAGAGACTCCAGAAATATCCTCCAAACAAATGGTAGAACAACTTCATGAAGGCGTCCAGAAATAATGAATCCTAGGATTTAACTGAAAATCGTGATTGGCCAGTCAATCAGCACAACGATTTTTCTCCCTATAAGTGTGAACGATGCGAACAACCCAAGGTCTGTCTAAAAGTAACCGAATGGCAGACAAAAGCTACTGATCCGTGCCATCCTTAGAAGACTTTCCTGTGAGAGCATTAACTGTTAAGTTTGAGTCAGACTCCACCACCACGTTACAATATCCATTATTCCAAACAAGTTGGAGTCCTTGGAGAATACCCCAAAGCTCAGCGGAAATGACCGAACAGATCCCAATATTGTAGGCAAATCCATGGATCCAATTGCCCACCCAATCTCTAACCACTCCGCCTGCTGTAGCTCGATGAATTGAAGAACGATAAACACCATTAGAGTTGACTTTTACCCAGCCTAATGGTCGGGGTAGCCAGGCCACAAATCGCTCCTCCCTTGCTGGACGACCCTGAAGAGCTTGAGCACTCAGAAGCGCATGCTGGAATTCCCTAATACGCCGTAAAACAATAAAGAAAGGATCTTCAGAAGGCAAAGAGTCTGGATCAAAAATGAATTTATTACGCCACTGCTATAAAAGCCAACAGGTCGTGCCAAACCAAAGAGATCATGGAGATGTTCGAAGAAATTCCAAATCACAGCATAGATTTTGTTTAAGCCAATCCAAAAGGTTAAGATGATAGAAATCCGGTAGAAATCAACATTGGAGCTAAATTGCTCTTTTTGCCTAACCTTTTGGGATCTTATCAATATGGTACCTAAGGTTTTAAATTTTTCGATTAAGTGATTAACCTTTTAATACCTTAATAATTTAGTTCAAAGTATTAGTTTTTGTTGATGTGGCTAATAGATAGATATCCATGTGGTGTTTAGTAAGCATTTTATATCATAAAAAATAACCTTTTAAACTAAATTATTAGAGTTTTAAAAGGTTGATCACTTGGTTGAAAATTTTAAAATCTTGGACACTAAATTGAAAATTTCTTAAAAGGCTTGACTTTTAAAATATGTTATCCCTTAAAATCTTAGACACTAGTATAAAATTAAAATATTAATCTATATTGGTTGTAATTATAAAGGTTCAAGAACTTACACAAATTTAAATTCCTAGCCATAACAAATGTGATATGGGAAGTTTGTCTATTATATTATGTCCAAGCTTTTATTATCAAGTGACTTAAGTTATGAATGCCATCATTTCACCTTACATCAACATTTTTGGGAAACAATGGCTTATCAAGGATTATAAGAGGGTGTATTAGAGGCATAAACAAAGATAATCAAATATAGGAAATATAGAGAAAAAGAAAAGGGTGACATTTGGGGAATTCTATAATGGTCGTAATTAAGGAAAACCAAAAGTTAATAAGTATATAAGTTATGCAAATAGTTCCATAAGGCTTGATTATTTGTAATTGTTGTTTAGTCAACTGAATTGGAGATAAAGCTTACTGGAGCTCCGTTTGCGACTACTGATTATATAAAATATTCTCATAGTATTTGGACTAGCTCTTCTCTTCGTTCACGCTGTGGAGCTCTTTGGTGGCCATAAAAGTCCCCCGCTGAAGGTGCCTACACTGAGGGCCTCCTCAACGCCAAGCTCACTCAGGTTTGTTCTTGCTTTTCAATGTTATATCATTGTTATATCTCTATCATTAACCGGAATGCTCTTGACGTCGGCATGGACACCGTCCAACGCCGCCTCATGTTCGAGGACGAGTCTGTTCCTAAACCTCTTCAGTTTTTTTGCTGGTTGGTTATTTTGTCATTGCTTTGCTTCATTTCATTTACTGTACTTATCTTTTATTGGGAGAGAAGGCTATAATGGCCACCTCTGCACCACATAAGAGACTGAGCTCGCTTGCTTTCTTGACCAAACCGGCACAACGCTTTAAGAAGGTCACTTGCCGAGTGTTTTCCTTTTTTATTCGCTTAATCTCAACCTTTTGTCTGCCTTTGGTTTTCTTCTCTAGTTTCTGTCATTTAACCATATTGTCCATGATCAACCAGAGAGAATGTGATAGTTTAGAAATATATAGCTGAATATAATTTTGTGCTCTTGCTTGCTTGTGTGTCTTTATATACATATTTGTATGTACGCGATATTATGAAAGGTTCAGAACAAAGAAATCCAAATGACTAGAGCAAAGCTTTCAAGGTAAGATTCACCTGTTTCGTTTGTTTTTCGTTTTTGGTGCTTTCCCTTTTTTGGTTTTTGGTAAAGACATATATGAGGTTGACACTGACTATAGGAAGAAGTAGCCTTTTCGTTACTATGGGCTTTTGCTTTATATATATATGTATATATACATATAAAGTTTGTCTGACGAGGAGGAGGAGGCCGGCGATGAGTAGGCTGACATCTCACCAAAAATGCATAGAGAGAAGGAGAGAGAGACGGAGAGAGAGAAAGTGATTGAACCCAAGTTTCTTATATAAATTGGTGACATTTTCATGGTTTTTATTATAGTTCTTGGCTCTTATTTTCAAATTTTATGCTTAATTTGACTTTTGAGTGCTTGCCTTTATTTTATGTAGTTTGTGAGTAAAATTGTCACAAATAATTAGTAATTGCACTAAATTAATTTTCTAGAATAATTGATACTGAAAACTATCATTTGTTATTGTAGGAGACTCAAAGAAGTAGAGGCAAAGAGAGGAGGCTGAAAATGATAAGTCAACAAGTCAACAGGACAACAGGAAAGTTCGCTATGGCTAGAGTTGATGTTATGCTGCGGCGAAATATGAAGAACTCAAGCAAAACTCTTCGGGATAATTTCGCTGCGGCATGAATTCACGTTGCCGTGGCGAACTCAGCAGATTATTCAAGAGACTTTTCGGGAAAATTTTGCCGCGGCATGAAGTTTACGTCGTCGCGGCGGAGAAACTAAAAACTCTAGCCAAAACCTTTCAGGAAAAGTTCACCGCAGCAAACTCTCCTGTCGCTACGGCGAACTTTCAAATACTTGAACCATTTTTGGAAGTTTTACCCACTGTGTAACCCGATCCATCAACCCATATTCGAAAAAAGACCTATTTTAGGCTATCTTAACATCATCAAAAGGAGAGCTGACACTTTTACAAAAAAAACCACATCCTTCGACTCCTCTACCATCGGTTCACCATCTCCACGTAAGCACCACCATTTTCTCCCATTTTTCACCATCGATAGCTATACCATGGATGCTTTCAGTGGGTTTTTTTTGTGAAGTCTCTTAGAGCTATGCGTGGCTAGGTACCTCTCTCCTCTTGAAGATGTAGCGATGACTTGAGTTCAATAGGCTTAAAAGGGGAGTAGCTTAATCTATGTTTGGCTATGATTTATGAACTCCTAGGTTTAGGAATTGTAATTTGTAGTTGAACATTCTTGATTAGAGTTTAATCAAGTGTTGGATATTCAATATGTTATTGGGATTTATTGATGTGGAACTTTGATCTTAAATATATGAAGTCTCATATATGTCTATTTGTGATCTTGTTGAATCTCCTTTATCTTGCATAGTTGTGTTTGATAATGAGTTGATTTAAGATCCCAAAATGACTTGTTGCATTGAATTACCTACTACACACACTAAGGGCATTCAACAAGGTCTTAAGAAATGGAGTTCATTGATTTAGACCTTGGACTTAAAGAGTTCTTTAAGGTTTATCATTTGAAACTTAGTGATTTCCACTCCCATCAAAAATAGATTTCGAACTATGATAGCCAAAGGTCATTTTCAAGAGGATTCTATCATCATTTGTTCATTGTCTTATTTTTCTGATTTCTATTCCTAAAATTCAAAAACACTTTTTACACATTTTTCATACAATTCATTTAATTTTATTAAGATTTTCAAAGATCAAAACCCCCTTCCTTAATAATTTAGCTTGCATTTAATGACATATAGGTTAGCTTAGATCCATTCATTTAGGTTCCAATTAAGTGAGACGACCCAAGGTTGCATTCTATATTGCAATCCTTAGAATTAAATTTTTGATTTGAGCTCTAAGGGTAAGAACAAAAAGACATCATATCAAAATGGTGCCATTGCCGGGGAATCAAGTAATTGGTTCTTTAGGTTAGCTGTTGTCATTTTTACTGCTAAGTGAGGTGAGTAACCTTGGTTTACATTGCATTTTAGATAGTTTAGTTTCATACTTGTCAATAGTATAGGATTTCATTTTCTTTCCTTAGCATAAAATTTTGAAAACACAAACAAATAGGATACTGAACTTTTTGCACTTTTCATACTTAGCATTTTTACATCTGCATAGTTTTGAACATTTCTTTGTTGCTTTTTGATACATACACATTTTACTTGCATACTTTACTCTCACACATACTGTCATACACCAACACACTTGCATCCATCACATCTCACTTTTTTATTTGACTTTGTATGCTTACAAGTAATTTTTGTTATTTTTATTTATTTTATTTTCATTTGAATTGTTTTTGTGCATGCCCAGGAGAGTTAAACTTCTACCTTTCTACCTTGAAATTGAGAGACGTTTGAGAAAGATTAGAAAGGAGAGGAGAGAAAAAGAGAAAAGTCAAGTAGTTGTCGAAGAAGAGTTTAGTCGGCCAAGTAGTGAGAGTGAGTCGATAGAAAGAGTGATCATGGCTGAGAACCTAGCTTTTATGCAAAACCCTAACTTTCATGCTAACCAACCTAGGAATGGTGATAATGGAGGTAATGGGGAGCATGAGCGAGTGGGTGAGAATAATGGGAATCAAAGAAGGAGGACCATTAGGGAAGCAACTACCTCTGATGTTAATTATGATCCATTTATTGCTGCTTGTCCTAATTTTGACTTGAATTTTAAAGTTAAAGGATTACTCATTAACTCTCTTCCTAAATTTCATGGCTTAATAAGAGAGGATCCCTACATGCATTTGCAATCTTTGTCCATGATCTGTCAGAGTATGAAACCGGTGGGAGCTTCGCTTGATCAAGTGCTATAGAATGTTTTTCACCTGTCATTAGAGGGAAAAGCAAGGGAGTGGTACATGAGCCTCCCAAGGCATGTGATGAATGCTTACCATAGTTGGGCCAATCTGAGGAAGGCATTCTTGGATAAATATTTTTCGGCCTCTAAAACTTCATCAATAAGGAAGGAGATCTATTCAACACGTCAGGATTATGATGAGTCACTTTATGACTATTAGAGTCGCTTTCAATATCTATTGTCCAGATGCCCCCATCACCAGATCCCGGATGAGAAACCAGTGCAGTATTTTTATGATGGGCTGAAAAGTCAAGATAAAGGAATGCTAGTTGCAGCATCGGGAGGTTCTTTAATTGATCTTACAGCTACGGAGGCATGGGATTTGATCAAGAAGATGGCTTTGAATCATCAATAAGATAGTGTTAGGGAAACTAGAGGAGTACATGAGTTGGGAGTTTCAACAGACCAATCCAAAAGAATGAAGAGTTTGGAATCTAAAGTTGACTCTTTGGAGAGTACAGTAACCTCACAGTTGTCCTTCGTCACTGCAAAACTGAAGAACATGAATGTGCAACACCCGACATCTTCTATGGATCTTAATGCACCCAGTTGTGATACTTGTGGGTCAATAATGCATATATCTAGTGTTTTCCCCAGTTGGTATGAAAAGGTGTTTGCAGTGTATTAGGGTCGGACCAGTCAGAAATGGGATCCATATTCCAACACCTATAACGAAGGATGGAAGGCAAATCCTAGGTTTAGTTAGAGGAATGACGAAGGAAAAGGCCCCCACACAGATTTCAACAAAGAGAAGGAACTGGTACTTCCACTAACCAGTTCCCCAACCAACAACATGCCCTGACTATCCCACCAAAGAAGGACACTAACCAACTTCTGCATAACATGACGGCTTTGATGAGGGAAGAAAGGATTTTGAACAGTAACCAGTTCAATGCAATAGCCAATCTCATTCAACAGGATTCCTCTAAGACCGCTGCTCGGTTCAATGCTCTGGAAAAGAGAATGGAACAGTAGTAGATGAAAGCCAAGAACATCAATTCCTATGTCACCCAATTGTACAATAATATGAGTGAGAATCAATCACAAAGTAGTTGAACTATCCCCTCAAACACCGTTATGAACCCCAAAAGTTTGAATGCCATAACTCTCCGCAATGGGAAATAAGTGAGGTTCAGAAATCAAGATGAGGGAGAAGATGAAGAGGGGATTGAGAGTGGAGAATTGTCTTCATCAATTGAGAAAGTTAAGAAGTTCGAAAGTTTAAAAGAAATAGCACTCTTGACTGGAAAGGAGTTAAAACTGTTGGACCCCGTTTCCAGAGCCCAACAATCGATTCGGATACTAAAAGATATTTGACCCGGGTCTCAAGACGAATTCCGAGAAGACTATTCAGGACAATCTTGAGAGGGTGGTGTGAAAGACAAGTGGAAAGTATTACATTTATATTAAAAAAAATCTCGGCAAAGCAGCAAAGGAGAGTTCATCGCTGCGAGCTATAGGTTCGCCGCGGCGAACTCATGGAATTATCTGTATGGACCCTTCAGAAAAAGTTCGTCGTGGCATAAGTCATTCTTCGCCGTGATGAAGACTCCTTCAGAAAGGTTCGCCGTAGTGAAACCCTTAGAAATTGAAATCCACAAACATTTTAAACAATCCAACTCACCCACCAGACAAACATAATCATACATAAATAGAATTTCAATTATACATTTCCTTAGTAATTCAAATAGTTTGAGCAAATACATATCATCATACATATAAAAAATTAAACAAAATATATAAGGATTCTCAATGTTGATATGCTTATAAAGCTAACCAAAATCACTAACTTAGTACAAAAGTCTCTAATTTTCTTAGAGTTTCTGATGCCTTGCAAAGATTAACGATCTTCTTGTTCTACACCTGAGGAGTGGAAGGTAATGGGGTGAGATGCGAAGCTCAATGGCTTATACATTTATAGCCGTTGGCAACGAGCCACACATTCAAGCATATATACATATATATGTAACAATTCAATTCTCCATAATTTAAACTCATAGTTACCAAGATGTCATCACAAAGAACATGTCATGTAATTTATTCATCACAGCCTAACATTCAATTATGCATCATGCTTAACAAATCAATGATGCATGCACAACAAATGGCTCGAGAGTCACGTGACTAATGAAACGTTCCTCTCTTGCCTAAACACAATCAAATTTCAATGCTTAACTCATTTCACACAGATTCATACTTTCCATGCTCATCATGCTTTTTCTCTTTTCACTTATACATAAAGGCCATGACATAACATGATCACAACCATAACGCATTCTTAACAATTGCCATAATTCAAATCAAGCAATTTAACACACAGCATACAAGTAAGCAAAACAATTTGCCCATATTACACAACAACTATAAATATATTATCCACCTAATTTCACTTGACAATCTAAGTTCAATGTTGTCTTTTCTCTTGCTCTTGGATCAGGCTTGCTTGGTTTCTTATAACAAACCAAGTTCTCATTCAAACAACATTCAAAGGAAATTCATAAAGCTTCAATAATAAAAATACTAAAATTGATTATAATCCTTTCAAAACCTAGACTTTCAGGTCAATTTTGCATGATCGTTATGATCAGGTAAATGAAGAAATTTGGTTACACTTCCTATTAGAAAAATGTTCTTCATTGTCTTAAGTTTCCAATAACACCAAAATCATTCAATTTGATTCAGTAATTGGAAAGTTATACTCCAAACATTTTCAGACTGCTCTTATACTGATACAATATTCGAAGCTTAATTTCCTTTCACAAATTGATATCCTTAGAAATTGAATTTAAACTTAATTCCTTCGTACAACTTGTAGCCCTATGACTCTAGTTTACTCTAAATGAAAAATCACTCCATGTGGATAACTACACAAAAAGTTATGCTCAAAATACCGAAGCATATTTGGTGCTGGAAAGTTTGCCGTGACGAACTTTTCCAAAGAGGAAAAATTCGCCCGAAATCAGGAGTTCGCCGCGGTGAACTTCACCCTTCAAGTTGGCCATAGTGAAGTAAGGAATGTTGGCCGCGATGAACTTTGATAGAGGCAACACAGACATGTACATTTTCTATATTTTCTCCCCACTTTTTACATACAACCCATTTTAATTCGCCGCGGCAAACTTTTCCAAAGAGGAAAAATTCGCTCGAAATCAGGATTTCGTCACGGTGAACTTCACCCTTCAAGTTGGCAGCGACAAACTAAGGAATGTTGGCCTTGGCAAACTTTGATAGAGGCAACACAGACATGTACAGTTTCTAGATTTTCTTCCCACCTTTCACATATAACCCATTTTAAACCTAAACCATCCCTTCTACTTCATTTTCAACTCCATTTCAACCTGAAATCATCCACAAATACATCATAATCTATCTTTGATCATTAACCCTAAAAGATTAAAACATTTACCTATATCATTCATCAACAACTTCCTACATACTTCCAACTTCATATAACCGTACTCATGATATTTAAAGCATAACTTACTTGATTAAGCTCCAAAATTTTCAAACTCTTCAAGATCTCCAAAAACCCTAGCTTCCTTTTTTCTTTTTTTCTTCTTTTCTCTTCTTTCCCCCCTTCCACGACAGTTCCCTTCTTTTCTTCTAATCCAAGACTACATTTTATTCTAATCTTCCAATTTTTCCATTCATGTAGTTAGTCTTTCCAAAAATGACCCTCCTTCATTTAATCCAAAGTCTACTTACCTTAGGCCATTTATCTAATACCTTAAT